>MU158718.1:3071609-3118098 GCA_015888305.1 Antheraea pernyi
AACCGATTTTTATTATTCTTTTTTTATTTGAAAGCTGGTACTTCCAGTGTGGTCCCATTTTAATTTGGTACAGTTCCGACAACGGCATCCAGTGCAAAACCGTATAAGTTATAAATTTGCATTAAGTATGTACACGACAAATAGACTAATAACTCAATATCACGTTAACCGATTTCGATGATTCATTTTTTATTGGAAAGGATGTACTTCAAGGGTAGTTTGATGAGAGTTTGGTTAGGTTCTGATTATGGGATCCGTGACAAAGTAAGTAAACTTTCAAGAAACGAGCCTACTCCTTTCTTAAGGGCCGGCAACGCATCTGTGTTTCCTCTCGTGTCGCAATTGTCCATGGGCGGCCGTGATCACTTACCATCAGGTGACCCGTATGTTCGTTTGCCACCAATATTATAAAAAAAACTCTTCAATTCTTAGGAGCCTATTGTGCTTATGTTCGTTGCTGTGTTGCAACATGACGCAAGCATTGTAATTATAATACATTACTTAAGGTGTATTATATGTGAAGCGATGGTAGCCGAGTTTGTGGTAGAAACTATCGCGGATTATTGATATGGTTGCGTTCGTACCAAACGTTACTTATTGTACAACCAATTGAAACCATATCGCATACCATACCGCAAAAATGCGCATATTTTCATATACTTAAGGCGGAACGGAGTTCGCGGGCACTGCTAGTAAAATATATTTATGTACACTAAAAATGGAAAAATAAAGTAAATTTTCAAAAAAAAGTATTAACCGACTTCAATATCAATCAAAAACCCATAAGGCACTAAAAAGCGGAAAATAAATAGTTTATCAAATCAACCAAATTAAATAAAAAATATGAATATGTGTGCTACCTAGAGATGTATTGGAAGGCGCAGCCAACCAAACCGAAAATCATATCATCTACAGGTACAAAGTTTAAGTCCACTCTCGCGTCTCTGTAATACAAAAATTTTGGTTGGTACCGACTTCCAGTACATCTCTAGGTAGCACACATATTCATATGTTTTATTTAATTTGGTTAATTTGATAAACTATTTATTTTCCGCTTTTTAGTGCCTTATGGGTTTTTGATTGATATTGAAGTCGGTTAATACTTTTTTTTGAAAATTTACTTTTTCTCTCTTATTAATATTAAAATTATTTTTGTTAGGGCCCCTTAATTTATTTAAATAGATAGATATTTTATGTTTATGTTTACGACTTAGACGCGAAATAATAAGTAATGTTTACTTGTATTTCAGCTGGGAAATTTTGAGGCCTAGCTGAAAGCCAGCGCTGTTTTCAAAGGCGGCAATACGCTGACGCTAGGTCTCTTTGTCATGGTTTTACTTTTTATGGTTAAGGTTTTTTTGTACACTTATACTATGGCAATAAATATATTTCTTTCTTTCGTTCAAAATGAATTCCTAAACAATGATATTGATACAAATGGAATTGATTAATTGTGATAATTGATGTCCCATTGAAATATGGCAAACGTGTCAAAACAATATCAAATGTATTGTAAAAAGTTTCAATAAGAAGAAAAAGCCCTTTCTTTCTTTAAGGCAAACAATTTCATTAATATATTTTTTTTAATACTTATATATATATATATATAGATTTTTTGATACAGGAACCTCGGGCGTCCTCTGAATACCCTCCTAAATTATTATCACAATCTGATCAGTAGTTTCGGCATGTATATAGGACATAGTATATAGGACAAACATACAAACATTATTTTTTATATATAAAAGATTAAGATTTGTGACAGAACAAGATTTAACTACGGAGTTTGCTAGTAGAATTATAAATACAAATAAAAAATAATTATTATTCTAAGTTCATTTTTTAAAACATTGTTATTGTTTGTTTCAATTGTTATGTTTTTTTTGTGAAACAGTCTTATATAAGAGCTTTTGATTCCCTACTGAGTATAGCTTAGTATTTCTAATAGTTTATTAGTCAATATATGCATATAAATAATTAAAATCGAAACCGCGTGTTTCATTTATATATTATAATTTCAAGAAATTTTGGAAACCAGTGCTTATTTGTAACGTTTCCAAGAATTGTGTGATTTCTGGGAAAATCGTTTGTGACTTTTCACATACAAATAAATAAATAGAATGAAAAGTGAAGTAAAATCCAGAAATATAGGTTTGTTCGTTTTCAAGTAATTTTCATGAATCGCGTTATATTTTTGGCATAGTCTAGCTGATTCGTCTGCGTCGTTTATTATCTCAATTTTTTTTTCGAACTGACTACGCTCTTGTTCTATCAAGGTCTTCACGGCTTCACCGGACTACCAAGACGAGCGCTTGAGACACTCACCTAATTTTTATTTCAATTGTTTTGTTATATCTCAAAGGAAAAAGGAATTACGCCGCGTTTTCGACAATAGCTCCCAGACGGCTGGACTTTTTCCGACACTTCCAACATTTATCGTTATATTTCAACCAATTTACAAAAATCGACAAATTATATACTTAAACCATCCTCGTGAATCACTCTGTTTATTCATGAAAACTTCATGTAAATACACTCAGTAGTTTTTGAGTTTATCGCGAACAGACAGACGGACAGAAGCGGTGGAGTACTTTGTTTTATAATATGTAGTGATAAGCTTTGATGTTTGACTGCAATCTCATTTAATATTAAATAACTTAAACTATAAGTCCAGTCTAAAAAGACGTCTGTTTCATATTTATTAATTTCTAATAGAGTAATCGAATAGCATCAAAACTTCAATCATCAAAATTTTTCAATATTTGGAAACCGAGTGAAAATCCGCTCAGTAGTTTTGAGATTATCACGAATAGATAGACATACAGACGCGGAAGAGGGCTTTCTTTTATAATACGTAGTGATATTGTTTCGGTATTGCTATCGAAAATATTTGTCGGCAAAAATCATACGACAATAATAACGGTTTACGGTTTTAATATCGTGCAGTGTGTGGACACACGTTCCGCTATGACATTTATGGTCTGGTGGACGCGGGCCGGCGTTCCGGTCTTTTTTGTACGTTATCCCCTTTTATTTTCGTCCGTTTTGGACCCATATTTCGTGCACCGCTATACGAACAAATATAAACATGAAAATCAAGAGAACAAAAACGAAAATGAAATATATTTTTCGAACTGTAAACTTTTTTAGGCGCTTTGAGCGGTGTTTGTCAGGAGAAAAACTTATGATTTCTCGTCGGCGACATGCTAGTAAAGGTCGACCGTAATGCGCTTGCCAGCGACTAGCGACACGTAGTATTGCGGCCTGTGTACATGTAATACTGATATTTTGTATTGAGACTGTGCAGCTCATCATATGTTTGATGAATCAATATACTAATAATAATAATAATTTACTGTGCAAAAAGTTTTACATAAATTATTTACAAATTTAAAATGTCACTGACGGCGTCAATTTAAGTACACGTTGACGTCCATACTAGTCTTGACACTGTATCAGACGCTAGCGCAAACTCCACTAATTTTTTGAAAAAGTTTGGTAATGAGGGTCTCTCGTGAGCATGTGAGTATGTGTGTGTGTGTGTATTTAAATATTTGGGTATGTATATAATAATGATTTAATGGCTGCGAGAGTACGACAACGGGGTGTAAAAGTGCATAGATATTGAGTATCGGGTATATTGACTATCGGGTATATACTGTATAAAAATTAAAATAATTATTGTTCAGAGTGTCAATAGATATGAAAAACACAATAATGATAATAATTTCAAATGACAAATGAGAAATTTAAATAATTCAGAATATAATTAATTTAAAAACTCATAAGAGAACACAGTTATTCCATTGTTTTGAGTTTTCTAGTCCTTATGACAGCCTCGACTGTTTTACACCCTAATAATCACTATAAACACACGTAGATAATGTTAAAGAAATACCGTATATAGCACAATACTTGCGTAAGAATACATGGAAACCATGGGATAATGTGTGTCGCTGACGTAAGCATTCACAATTCGACCCTTCTTGGAGTTACTCGGTTCTTGTCGGAAAACTAATCTTCAGCCTTCAATACTTCGCGCTCCATTACATGGCTCGTCCGCAAATTACTTTGACCTCTCTTACCATACGTTCTGATCTACAATTTTTATGATACTAGCTCCTCTCCTAAAGGTCATGACGTTGTGGTAAACAGTTATTCCTCGATAAATAGCCTAGGATTTCATTCTTAAAATGAGCACGTACAAGGAAAATTTGAGGCAGTCATAGTCAAAACAATGGAATAACTCTGCTCTTTTTTGAAGTACAACTTCTTTAGGCGCATGAGAGTAAAAATTTTACAGATGTAACGTCACGCAGGTATGCAACGGAAGTGACGTCATTTGCAGTAAACGCAGATTTTTGAAGTGAAACTTCTGTAGGCGCATGAGGGTAAATTTTTTACAGATGTAACGTCACGCAGGTATGCAACAGAAGTGACGTTATTTGCAGTAAACGCAGATTTTTGAAGTGAAACTTCTTTAGGCGCATGAGGGTAAAATTTTTACAGATGTAACGTCACGCTGGTGTGCAACGGAAGCGACGTCATTTGCAGTAAACGCAGATTTTTCATCTATTTTTCAAGTCTCGGAAATCTAAAGTTTTAGATTTGTATAAATATAAACAAGACTTATAAATTAGTTCGTCAAAGAAGTTTCACTTCTGACATGTGTACTTTGTACGCACGCACTTCTTTTTTGAATTTTTAAGTCTATTAGATAATGAATTCTTTAAATTTAATAGTTTACAAAATGAAATTATTAAAATTAATTTGGTTTTCACGTCTGTTGGCACTCCGAGCATTAATTATATACATTTTTGTACAGTTTAATTGTTAATCAAAAATATGAAGGGCTGAATAATCTCAATACAAAAAATTAATATTAGGTGTACGCAGGCCGCTATACTACGCGTTGCTAGCCTGGTACAAGCGCAATATATCATGTCGAGGTCATCGGTGACACGATCCCATAAGTTTTTCTCCTACCAAAAATCGCTCAACGAAGTTATAAAAGTTCTCACTTCAAAAAATTAACAACATGTTTATCTTTACAGTATTAGAATAGATACGCGCTTCAAACTTCATGTCTTATATTAATAGCCTTATTATGCAATTAATACCGTCTATCACCTCAATAATATAAAATTAAAACATATATATGTTTAAAATATCCACACGAATAACCACAGTAACGCCATTATGAGGATCTAATCACCAAACATAAGTCTGTCGCGTTACGGGAATGATAAATTACTCGAACTGTGTGCCGTTCCGTTATCGATTGTCGATTATTAACTGACACTCTGTTCCGATCAAAGCGTGGTTCTGTTTATATAACACAACATACACATTTCATATTCATGCATATTTAAATTTTCAATCGAATATTCAATGTTCAAACATCATTTGTTATGCATTACAAAGAATTGTATGTTATCTGTCGACAATTTTAACGTAAGCTCGATGTTAAATTTATACATATAATAAGATCTAACATGTCTGTACGGTTTCGGTTTTCGTGAAAAAAATTGTTGCAGATTTCTAGGAATAAGTGATAGAATACATTTCAATTATTTTTCGAAATGTCTGTCTCTCTGTCTATCTGTTTGTATGAACACGCAACACTGCAAAAGTACTGGGTTCACAATAAAACCTGATATAAGACGACAATAAAGCATATTCTCGGGAGTAACTTAGTCTTTGTTTCATTAAAATCGGTCCACTCTATCAAAAGTTATTGTTATTTTAACGGCACCGCGACTTAAGTATGAGAGAAAAGTCGATAAGCAAATGGACTAAATACGTTCCGATGTTTATGTTAGTCATTTTTTTGTACATCATGTTCTACGTGGACGAAGTCGCGGGCACAGCTAGTATTACATATTTGTTACTAAATAGAGTATATTTCTTTATACAATTGAAGTCCCTTTGTGTATTCTTATTAGTGTTTTTTGGTTAGTAAGAGTTGAATGGTCAAAATCGTCATGTAAGGAAAAAGGGTTATGCTCTTTCCTTTCCATCCAAACGACTTTCTCCGTGTGTTTATTGTATGAATGTGTATTTGTGTGCACGTTTCCGAAATTCTACCAACGATGCTCGTACGCTTCCAGTGCTATCTTTTCTGTACCAGTGTAGCATATAATATAAATGTTAGAGCTGGGAAAGGTATAATTACTCAATGTACGAACATTGGTCGACAATATTTGATAACATTTCAATTGTATTTATAATTTGAAGACCACCATCTTTTGGACCATCATCACCATCAACATACCAATACACTAAACGTTACAAAAATTAAACAATGCCATCTATCGGGTTATGATTTAAACAGTTGTATATCCTCAATAATGAAATGTGGATTCAATTACATTAATACTTTTTTTTGTGTATTTTTGATATAATTCATATTTTTTTACATGAAATTAATTCTTAAAATATTAAATGAAAACTTTGATTTGATTTCTCAGAGTAAAAGAGAGAAAGTCTATGACTCCTCACTCTCATATGAAGGACGCATAACAATCTTTCCTTGCTTGACCAAAATATACCCTTATAAACTTAACCTCCATGTCGAATTACATTCAGGGTTGAAGAAAATGTGTAATCTGACGAGGTACCCAGGACCACAGCATATTTCATTTATTAACGCGACAGAGTAATGGTGCCTGCACTGAAACATCTACCATCGAGAGATCTTATTCTCTTAGTCGCTGTTATATTAGCTTGCAAATCACTCAACAGCTGGGTAATCATGATACCGAAATGCGATAAACCAGAAGAGAGTCATTATGCCACACCCTAATGTGGGTCACATCTGGTGTATAGTGGTTACGGTCTAATCGGACGTAATTCCACGATACGGTGATTAATTACTATACGTTGTTTTGTAAAATGGCAAAATTTAAAAAGGAAAAAATAACTAAGGGCTTTAAATATTTTCCACCATTCCGGTAACTGATTTCTTTTATTTTCTTCCTTTCGTTCGCTATAATTTATTTTTGTTGACAACACAGCAGAAAGCTGTAAATAATTCGTTTAAAACCGCCATCGTGGTAGCAGCTGCTCGCGATCCTGCGAAATCAAATTACTTGATTTATTAATCCGGTTGTGCGTAGCGAACGCTTTTCATTACATTATTTATTCACCAGTCAACTTCTTGCTCTCAATGACATTGAATATTGCGTGAAATAAAATTGCGTTGGCCATGAATCTCTTCGATTTTTTAGGATGCTTTACAAGAGTAACAGAGTCATACGAAGATGATACTGTTTTATTAGTAAGCCTATTGATCGATGCGATCATTTCAAATTGGCTTGATATAAATACAAGTGATCATAGGTCATATGATACTAGCGATTTTCTTTTTAACAATCATGTATGTTGGTTTTGTATGTATGTTGCAGTTTAAACTGCACAGGCCCATGTGGTGGAGGAGCATTGTGCCGATGCGACTCCCACAGTTCGTCAGGGGGTCTAACACTCATTCCCCTTTGAGGGGTCTATCATCTCTGACCCCTCAGACCGCAGTCAGGGCCTCTTGAGGGGCTTACACCTGTCGGGGGAGCAGACGCAGTGCCAGCCGGCAGTCCCTGCTCCCCCACCTAAAAAGGTATATGAAGGCACCATGGGGTTTTAGTCCGTGCAAATCGGACATAACCCATACTCAGCTGCTCGACGGGATGGGAATCTGTTAGGGATCTCCCCATGTAAAAAAAAAAGGCCAACAGTGTGTTGACAGTTCGATAGCAAAAATGGTCTGGGAGCATTCTTATTTGGATCGCTGAACCATTATCGTCTATACGGATTTGTTGTGTTCCCTGATATAGTTCATGAATAAGACAGCATAATTGTACAGGTCAACCTTCATAGAACGTTCCACAATCACCAATTTTGTTGAACTGACATTGTATATCTTCTGATACGTTCAGTTTAATTTGCCTTATTACCTAAATACGATATACTTTTCTAGTCGTAAAAATTAGCCCAAAAACTCCTATTTAAATTGTAATAATTATAAATCATTAAACATAAAGTTCAGAACTGAAACAAAAAACACATTAAAATCCTTTTTCCTGGGAGTCGAGAACAAAGAAGCCACAAATACGGATAGATTAGTCAATCGGCTTTCGAAAACTTTCTCATGTGTTGTCGTAGTTATATAGCCTTTTAGATAGGAAAAGATTAAATTAGAATTACTTTATACAATATTGATTAGATATATAAAATTAAATTGTATTTTCATGTTTTTTAAGAGCAGTTTCGAAGACTCCTTCAAAACGTAAATAAGAAAGTACAACGTAAATTTAAATTTCGTAGGTTTTCCATGGGCCTAATATTAGAAATTAAAATTATCAAACCGCTGTAGATTGATTTTAGTAACACTACCAGTATTTGGCACAAAATATGACACAAAAAAATATGACACAAAACTCAAGACGCCTATCGCTTTTAATATCCGGTGCGTGTCAGCCATCAGAAGATACATAAATTTATGTACAGAATGTTTTGTAAGGTAGTGTTAATAAGAGCTACAAGACAATTATCTCTATGACAGTTTAGATACCAATATCTGATAGTAGCTGAACAGCCTATATAACAACTAACTTGTACAGTTCGTGATAGAGCTTTTTGTTATTAATTGAAAGAGAAGAAAGTTTAATTGGTCGAGTCATTGACAAATAAGGAAAAATATAATGGACTAACTTAGAAGGTTGGTCTTAATCTGATTTTGTTTTTTATGTCATAAGGAGGCAAACAAACAAGTGGGTCACCTGATGTTAAGTGATCACCATCCATATCCAGATCCATAGACACTAGCAACACCAGGGCAGTCGCAAGTGCGTTGTCAGCCTGTGTATGGGGGAGGGGTAGGGAAAAGAGAAAGGGGAAGGGAAACGGCGAAAAGAGATAGGCCTCCGGCACTCTCACTGACCGAACGAAACGCAATAATGAAAGCACTGTTACTTCACGTCGGTGTTCTGTGACAGAGTGGTACTACCCCGGGTGAGCGACCCATTCATGCTGAAACTAGTAATAGCTACAGCTTGGTATATAGCAAACGATGATCTATACTAGCTTAAATTGTTAGGTGGAGAGAATTGAAATAGATTGAGTGGAAAGGCGAACTCTTGTTTCAAATATTATGAGCCACTCTGGATTGTATATTTTAGATCGTGCTTGGAGCGGCCTCTTCACAGTGGTATTTCGTATATACCACAGAATTTATTGCACTAATATACTTATTTCAGTTGTACGTAGGAAGAGTACCAACCTCTATTTCCCCTGCACGTGCTGCCCGGGTGGTGTTAAAGATTAATAGATTTTTGGCCACTGCACTGTTCTTTATAAATAGATGCTCGTCATTCAAACGACGATAGTGAAAGATGGATACTCTATTGAGCTATACGAGTAAATAATACATTTATTTCGTTTATAGGAAATAATAATTACATAGAGTCTCATAAATTCCGAGATTATGGTCACAGTAGCATCGCTTAAGGTTAGTCCCGTGTAGAGTGTGACGTGTATGTAATTACTTAGTGAGTTAGAGCGTAGTCATGCCTTGTCATTTTCGCTAACGGCCGCAGCTACGTGCGTTCGGGACCAAAGTGGGATCGTTTGTAATTTGAGTGCTGACATTTTCGTAGCGTTTTCATGTGTTATTTCATTTAGACGTTTATTGGATTTGTAAGCTTTACCTTTATACTGATACATAAATCTCTATAGACGGAGGTCGAGAGACGAGCGTGGAATACTACAGTTATTAGATCAGTTTATTCCCATAAAATAAATACTAAATAATATTATAAATACGATTGTGAATATGTTTGTTTGATACGTCTTCACGCCGTAACTACATAACCGATCTTTATGAAATTGTGCATAAACGATATCAGAAGGATCGGGTATACCAAAAAGAAGTATTGTTCCGTAAGGAGAGCTCAAATCTACATCAAAATGAGCGAAGTCGCGGGCAAGAGCTAGGACTTAATATTTATTCTTATTTTCTTAGTATAATAATACTATATGTTTCCTTATTTTTATGACATGCATTAGTTCATATTCCTATTGTTGAAGATATTTATTAGTCCATTCAAATAGAAAAAAGCGTAATAACATTTTTATTGTTGCCATTACCCGAACACTACTATATTAACAACATAATTCTCCAAAATTAGGAACACGAATAAAAAAAATTATCCTAACCATATGTAGCGACACACAGTTCATAGACTACGTTACTGTGTGCAGTACAACAACTAGCGAGAGAAACTAAACGCGGCACTCTGAACGGTCGGAGAATATTCTAAGAATGGACCAGATGGAATGGATTACGCACCTGCGACGGGCAAAGGACTTTGTACATACCCACACAATAACCATCGCTAATCCTTGCTCATTATTCTTTCCACATTTATTTTATAACTCGTTTACACTGTACACTGTTTATCGTTTCAATTAGTTCATGACTCAAATATTGTTTAATTATTATTAATTCTTAGTTTTTTTTTTCGAACTGACTACGCTTTTGACCATACAAGGTCTTAACAGCTTCACCGGACTACTAAGGCGAGCGCTTAAGGCACTCAGCCGATTTTATTTTGACAACTAGCTCAAGGGTGCACGGCTCACCTCGGCTTTGGCTGTTGCCTGATACATGCAATTCGCGACCTATCTGAGCTATCCTAAGCTAAGCTAACTATTCATACATATATGAGTTGTTGAAACATATATGTGTACCAAGCATACATACCTCAAGAACTCTTATATATATTTCGTATCGGATAATATTCTAAACCATTTCAGTTTGATAAGGGAAAAAATAAAACCCTTCCACTTGCATGTGTAAGCGTGTATGCGTGCACGTGTGTGAAGGTGATATGTGTAATGTTGTCGCAGTGATGTAAGATTTTGTGTCACTGTATCGCGCGAGCAGCGTACTTAAGGGCTACACGCCGAGGGAACGGACCTAGGCTTGAGCCGTTGCCGAGGGGGGCCTAGTCTGGTGTAATTCTTAGTGTCTACTACTCTAATATGCCTTGTATTTTTACCGACTGTAATCCTGTACACACGAATCCTGTTTTAGTCTTATTTAAATATGCCTGTTTGGTTGAATAAAAGAGAGATTCGGAAACCGGCTGCCAAAGCGTTTACAAGTCAACACAACCGGAGTCATATCTTTCAGCTGTTCCTGCGACTTCGTCCAAGTGGAATAGTTACTTTTGGCTAACGCTAATATCCAGCGCATGCTCTCAAGAAACATAAAAACTCCGATTTTGAAACATTCTTCATTGGTTTTAGTCATGGTACATAGCCATCCTTGATAAATGAGCTATATAATACTGAAAGAATTTTTCAAATGGGACTAGTAGTTCCTGAGATTAGCGCGTTCAATCAAACAAAGAAACCCTCTAGCTCTATAATATTAGTATAGATTTGTTATCTACAACCTTTTGAAAGCAGCAACGTAGCAAGCACACTGCCCCGTTCCGTTAAACATATAATAATAATGCTCCGTCTGACATATTATCGCTCGAAAAACTGAGCGACCTCGGTGATAATCTTAAGTTGCGGCTAAATAAGGTTATCTGAGTTTTAAAGATAACAAGCTACAAACCTGCTTAATTAATTATTTTGATATTCTATATGTTATTTCAGAATTTTCATAACATCCGTAAAATTCTTTTTTTTTCATAAATATCTTATGCTCTATAAGACCTTTGAAGTTATTATAAAGAAAGAAAAGAGTAAAACTATCCACAAATCTTATCTTAGGCAAAATTTTATACAACAAAGCGATGTTTAAATTTATCTATATTGTATACACATTGCAGTTTTTAAAGTGACCAAAACAATAATATTCTTTTTACTGCTTAATGAATAGCATTTAGAAATATTATCTATGTATAAGATATATCTGTGATATTTTCATGCCATAAGGTAGCAAACATGTAAACAGCCCGTCTGATTGTAAATGGTTACCGTCGCCTATGCACAACTACAATACCAGGGGTATCGCTGTTGCATTGTCGGCCTTGAAGAACGTGTTTCAATCCTCTTTTGAAGAGACTCATATCCATAACTCTTGGGAAATACCGTACCGGGTAACCCATTCCATAACGCCAGCGTATGTATAATGAAGATTCTGGAGTACCTTACGGTTGTCGTTATTTTATTATAGCGATTATATACATTTATTTCGGCAGCTTCATTTGAGAACCAGACTCATTAGATGAAATACTGAACCTTGAACTTGTTACACGTCTCTTTCTATTGTTTAATCAAATGTAGCATGACAGAAAGTGACCTCTTGAAATACTACATTTCAGTGCCGTTTTCTTTTTTCATCTTACCTCAATTTATTTCGACGATAAAGATTAAGAACTGCATGTAAATGTTCGTTTCATACGCCGATCGCTTCGACCTCGATTCACATATGAAATACCAAACAAAATGGTTCTTTTAGTAGAATTGACGCTTCGCACAACACGTTTCTATCTCAAGAAAAGTTCGGCGTAACCCACACAGACAATATTGTTATTGTATCTCGTGAAAATGATGGGTCATCTTTTGTTATTGATGTAAGCCTATAAAAATGTATGAGTGTTATAAAAGGGGATGGAATACAAGATACAGTGTACTTATTACGTGAAAACACAATACAATCTGTGTGAATCGGTGATCATATCATATTGAAGATTACAAAGTTAATACAAGGTTGTGTCTTCGAAGGAGCGAGTAAAAAAATTACTTGCTCATTTTGTCATCTCTATATTATTATATGCCAGAGGCTTCGTTGTTATTAACTTATGTATACTATATTTTTATATAGATACTTTATTAAGTTTATTATATTTTTGATTTCTTTAGTCGCGGTAAGCGAATTATATTTAAAAAAAATTTGATAGAGGGAAACTTATGGGTTTGCGTCACCGATTACCTCGACGTGCTCGTGATGTATTATTACTCTTGTGCCAAACATCGTATATATTCGATTGTATCATGTACGTATTTGAATTTTCGAATAGGCGGTAAGCTGTAATGATCAAATGTAATCAAGTAATGTAAAAATAGTAAACGGATTATTAGAGTTAACTAGACATAATAAAAACAAAACTGAATAAAATTAAAGAAAACCCACAATCAATGCAGATAAAATATGCTATTTCCATTAAACAACAAAAAAAAACGATCTTAAATAATAGGGTAGTAATGAAATATATCAGAAGTGAAATTGTATAAATAAAATTGCGATAAACATTCTATAACGACCCACATTCATTACATGCCAAACCGTTGTAGAGAGCGGACGTTCCCTTCGATTTCTTACACTACACCCCGAGATTTTTCTAAGCCTAGCATTACATATATCGAAATGAAGGATTATTTTTATTCGTAATTTATATTTATTTCTAAAATAATAATAAAGTTTTCTAAAAAAAATATAATTCTCCATGGTTTATTAGTTTCATTGGTTTGGTTAAAATTTAAAAAAAAAATAGGTAACATAGAATGAATGCAAGCCATCGATTTTTAATTTAAAATGCTATATGTTATAAACACCAGCTTTCAACAGTAATAGAATTTAAATCATACTCTTACCCACCAAATATACAAAATATTACTTTTTTGCAGTAACTACTCTACATACAAACATAACTTTAGAACTGATATGATTGGTTTTGAACCAAAAAACAATTTTAATCGTATACAGTTAACTTTAAATGCAAATCGTTAAAATCCGTAGCCAATTTACGAGAAATCAACAGTATCGCATTTCATAGATGTTGTGTCTGACTTCATTTCGAGTTCCGTTTTGTTATGAGCAGAGAAACGAAGCAATCATGCAAATATTCTTCTTTTCCATTGCAAATCGATTGGTACACAAACGAGGCAATATTTCCAATCATACTTTCAAAATATTCCCGAACTTGTGAAGAGAAAATTTTTTTTTTATTGCAATTTACGGTTTTACTGTAATCATAATTGATTTTAAGTAGCCATTAACTTGGAGTGTAAAGCAAACTCTCTTTTTACAACCTACATTCTCAGACCTATTTCGATATGGAACAAAATGTTAGGTGACCGACAAATAATTTCAAACCACTAAGCGATTGTTAAGTCACGTTATTGCTTAATGCAGGAGAAAGGCACGTCTTCATTAAACAACAAATAAAAACAACATTAAATAGATGATTGAAATACGTTGCGTAGGTGGTAGAGCCACGCTGAAGTTATTACTGGTGTCAGCATGAATGGGTCGACTTACCAACCGACTCACAGAAAACCGACGTGAAGTAATAGTGCTTGCATTGTTGCGTTTCGTTCTGTCAGTAACAGCGCCCCCTTCCCCCTCTCCTCTCTTCCACCCTCCCCCTAACACAGACTGGTAATGCACTTGCGACACTCCTGGTGTTTTTAGTGTTTATGGAGGACGGTGATCACTTAACATCAGGTAACCAACCTGTTCATTTGCCTCTTTTGATATAATAAAAAATGCGGAAAGACTAAGCAATATTGGTTTATCCATTGTATCCAGATATCTCCTCTATTAAAACTTTATTTTTCTAGAACATTACCCTGTGTTAAAACGTATTACACTGAGTTTATAGATTTACTCCTTAACTAGTTCCCTTATATGAATATCCTTTGACACACCTACCCTTAGAAATACATATATCCCAGTTACCACTTTCACTGCCACGTTAGTTATATATGACTGGTTACGGTTTCTCTTGTGACTACAGTGGTCATTGGTAACCAGAGCATTATAATTATTTACAATTGATTGAATTACAACGATGAATAATTCATCGATTCGAATACTTTCGAACTCCCTTGTTCTGGATATGATATTCCAAAATGTAAAATCAAAAGGGAGGTTATATCGTTATATTAGTATTCTTCCGTATAAAAGTATTATTTGTCATAAAGCTAGAATAGGTATTAACAGAGTAAGGGGCAAACGATGCGGCGCGTAGGCCCAGCGGCGTTGAGATCACAAGAAATTACACGCCCTGCAGCTTTATTCCAACAGTCCAAGCCATAAGCTGACTAAAAGGAAATATTTAATATTAAATATACGCATTACCACACCGAGATTATACATCCGTTTTTAAGTTAATAATTTAAATCTTCGTATTAAAGTAAATATACCGTGAATTTGTGTTAGAATACGGTTTTCTTCAATATTGTAAAAGAGATTATAAGGAAGATGAGTAAAGAATTTACAACTAGAGATTCCATATTAGCTGTATTATTACATATGGGTAACTATAGGTAAATATTAATTATCATACTCCGGAGAATGAGTTTCCTTTTATTATGAGATACCATATAGGTCGATATTTGGGCACTTCGGTATGAAGCAGTCGTTGGTACTTTTAGTACTGAAGCGGCTGCTGTTTCAGCAGATGATCTTAATCGGTGCTCATATACATACAAGCCGTTTATAAACTCAGCACAACCTTTAAAAAAACTCTACATGGCTTGCGAATATCTCGTTTAGCATATAAGCGTTGCGCTAGAACGCATAATTACTCGTAATTGGACTACGTCCAGAATGCTTAAAATATATATTAAAATGCTTAGGTCAATATTATCAACCACAAATTTTGAGTTAATGTTTGCTAATTTTAAGTTATTGTTGTATAACTGTATCGTACTCTCTTTATTCTATTATATTTATAGTACACGGTTTTTGGTTTAGCAAACCTGGGAGAAATCCGAGATAGTTAGCTAAGTTCAGTTTCGTATAGCGTTATTTTTATCTATCACATTTATTGCGGTGTGCGATAGAGAGAGAGCGCTTTACAAAGTCGAAGCAAACTAATCTTAGCCAGACGTCGCGGCTTATTATCCGACATACCAAATCATATGCCAGGTACATTACGTATAATTTTATTAGGACTATATAAAAAATTTGCTTGACATTATGATAGTTTTTTTTACATTGTTTATAGGGGCTTTTATTCCACTGAACATATCAGCCCCATTGTTCCCCAATCTTTCTGGCTCTATCATGAGAGTCGCTGATGAGGAATCCTAACCAGGTCATACAGCATCTTAGCTTCGTCCGAACAGGGTTCAGCCAAGATGCTGTGACAAATACCTATGTTCTGGCAACTACTTTTTATACTACTCATCAACGACTCTCTTTCGATGCTGTTCATATAATGGGATGTCAACGTCCTTAAACTGTATTATTTATACTTTTAATAATTATTTTTTCTAAAGAATAAAAACATATACATCCGCATTTTGATAAACCCCTGTGTATATATCATAATTGTTATCAGTGTCACCCAAGTTTCATTAGAGCAATTGACTTTATGCACATATATACACATATTGCAATTTATTTATTGCATGATTTTGTTTTAAGACAAAATTTCTTTAGTCTCGTTGAGCAGTATTTTTGACAGGAGATAAATTTATAATTTCGCGTTATTACATGCTAGGAAACCGTGACCGGCCGTATTGCGCTTGCGCTGTTTGCGTCAAAGTAGCAATGAGAACGTAGTCTAGTGGCCTGTGTACATCTAATATTTATATTTTGTATTGAGATTTTGCAGCCTATCATATTTAATAAACATCATAAAAATGTATATAAATATTGTTCCAAGTGCCAATAGATGTGAAAACCAGACAAATGTTGATAATTGCAATATACAAATTGAGAAATGTATATAGTTCAGACTACAACTAATTTAAAAATTCAAAAGATAACGTAGTTATTCCATTGTTTTGAGTTTTCACTTCTATGAGCAGTCCTTATGACTATCTCGACTTGTTTTTTAAAAACCGCTTATCGCTTATGACTTGCGAGTCTATGTAACATCTTTGTAAGTTACTTCGGGACGTTTTGACCTACATTCTATGCCCATTCCCATCTCGCGGAAGCAGCGATATTTTTGCGTGGCAGAGAGCTACTTTGTTCCGTATTCGGCCTTTTCGGTTTTAATTAATTAAAAACGTTACTTGTAACATCTTCCTTGCGAAAATATACGAATGAGAACATCTATTACTTTGTTGTTTTTGTAATGGAAAATGATACTTTAATTGTTTTTCTTTCCTCTTGTGTTTTAAATATCAGTGCCCTGCCCTGCATAATTAATATCATTGTTTGCTGGAACAAACTTAAAGTATAATTAATGTTTTTGGTTGAATATCTTATTTTTATTAAAGTACGCAATTTGAGGTTAATGTTTTTTGGGTATATATAAATGGCTTGGCGGATTTTAAAGTACAGGATGATATAAGTAGAGTATATAAGTACGTCTTTTTTTTTTATCGTAGCACGGCAAAGTGACTTTACTGTGCCTGATGGTGAGCACAGTATAATCTAAAAACAATGGCGACCACCGAGAGACACACTATCCCTCACCGGTCGCCGCTGTCATGCCGGCTTGCAAATGTGCGGCTCGTCTGTGAATCAGATAGGTTTTGATTTTGTCTTTATGAAAAATTGTGATTTTATTTTCTTAAGTTTTGTTATTTAAAGACTAAATAATAATACCCGCAACTTTCTCTGCGTTATTTATTATCTTAACAATATATTCCATGTACTTTGAAAATAAATTTGGAAGCAAAAACATACTTTACTTACAAAGTTTATTTGTAAACAATATTATCCGTTTTCTCCCCCTTTTCTGCGCACCACATCACTTGCCCCAACTTCCACATCGCTGAACGCGTAGTACTTATAGAAATCGTAGTATCTTAAATTTTATATGAAATGAAGATATCGTGATAATTAGATAAGGATCAAGTGTCTACGATGAAAACCTAAACAAAAAGTGATCAAAATCCAATCAATAGTATTTTATTTTTATAGCTGTGGAGAAATCCTAATTTGGATACCCCCCACAGTCGGGGGACGGTCAGAGGGTTATGCCAGACTCCTACTGGCTAAAACTCCATTGGCTGCTCAGTGCCTATGTGAGCCAGGGTCGTGGGATTACGATTAGCAAGATTTCCCCGTCCCTGGTCACGCGCTCGGGTCACTGCAAAGGTTAGACAGGAAGATTCTCTTCCCATACCTTTTTTAGGAAGCGGCGCCGAAGACCGTGCTTCTACATATCGGGCCTTTCTTACGCGGCGACGGACGCCCCCGCGTCCGTCACCTAAAGTCATGCTACGGGGCCCTTAGACGGTGCCAAGCACCTCTCCTTCTTCCTTGCCCTAGCCTTCCACGGCGAACGATGGCAGCTTCAGGCTCTCGCTCTCTTTGCCGCTCAGTTTCCTCTATTTATTGAAGGACTTCCTCACAGAAGGAAAGCACGGCGTACCACGATCTCTAGCTGGCCACCATGGATCAGATTAGAGCCGACGGAGAGAGTTCAGAACGACAACCAGCTCCCTTCGTTATTCAGCCCCCAAGCTGAGCATTCTGTGAGTATGTGGAGTGGTGTATCCACCTCGCAGTCATTGCAATGGTGGCACCTCGACGTCACCTCTCTCCCGGCTACTTGGTGCAAAAATTTACCGACGCACGCCTTCTACCCACCCATTCTCTCAGGAACGGGCGGCATGCCTCGATAGTCCAGTCACTGACACTAGGAGCAGAGAGTCTTTCCTCCCATGTCACCATCAAGACTCGCTGCAGCTCAAGTCTTTTCGCTTCCATCTCTCTTTCAATAATTATAATATATTTGCTAACCCGGCCACACGATGCTGTTGCTCAGTTATGAATTAAAATTATGATAAAGTATTAGTTATTTTGAGGTAATGAGTCTGTCTAATTATCTGTCGCTGAAAATGAAATTCAAAATTAATACGTGGCTCCATCTATGAGATAACTATACCAGTCGGCCCTACAGTTCTCTGTCAAGAAACTAATTTAAAGCTTTATCTATTAGAGACGGACGAAACTTACAATTAATAATAATCATCTACATTGACAATCATTTAATTTGCAATTAAAAAACATTGAGGCCCATTAATGGAAATATCAATTATCCTATCTGTCGAGATGGATCAAATTACACATAAATGCCAAATTTCATGAAAATCGGTTAAGTAGTTTCAGAGTTCATTGTGGATAAACATCATGACACTGGATTTATATATATATTTTGATAATCAATCAGTAGTAATAGGTATTTACCTATGAAATTGCCGTTCTGCAGTACTGGCCATTTCAAATCAAAATAATTTTTGTTTGGCTTAGAATTCTAATTGAAATTACGCAACAACAAACAACAACAACAAACAATTCAAATTTTCATACAAAACGGAAATTTCATAGGTAAAGACCTAATATTATTCGTATATATTGTATATTGCTTAAATTAAAATAATCTGACGTGAATACTGATTAAAAAACAAACAAATGAAGTTCTCGTCTGTACGTCGCTAAAAATGCTATCGTTAGTGTCAAATGCATGTTGGTTGGCAAAGAGGAGTCGTTATTAATAGCCGCAGAGCAGCCCAAAGGTCGCGGCTACGAAATAATATATTGTGACCTTCTGGCGTTGGCGGAGACTGCCACACGCTGGTTATCGCTGGGAGGTTTCGTTTTAAACAAACAAAAGACGTTGAGGGCAATGGAATATTGATTTCTTTTTTTGCCAATTCAAACGTCATATGGAACGCTTTACCTTCATTTGTTTATTTTACCTTCAATCATTAACGTAGTTGCGTTCGGACACCAATAATAAAAGAAAACGTAGAATTTAATCTCATAAAATTCTTGAATTTTCGGTGATCAAACGCCATAACAGGACCATATTATAGAGATTTTATTTTTTTTTATAATAGAGAGGCTACCTAACGGTTAAGAAACTAAAATCGTGAAAAAATATTTTTTACTGGGTAAAGAACCAATAGATTTTTTAAGATTAGTTTCAATATTTAAATAAATTTTAATTAATAAACGTAATAGTAGTATTTTTTATAAAGCCTTTTCTCGGATGAAGCGAAAAGCTTGATCAGAACAATTTATTTGTGATTTCAAACGCCTTCAAATTTATGATCGTCTCTTTTTCTGCTTACAATGTATTTATTACTATCCTTATGCTTCAAAAGGCGTTCAGACGTATATCGTTTGACTGTTATATTCCAGTACAGGTATAAAATCATATTATAAAGGAGAGAGTTTGTAATTATGCATAGAATGTCACTACTCACTCTCGCTATGTCTCAAATAAACTTCTCAACGGATATTGATAAAATCGCATATATTTTCTAGTAATAAAATAAAAGAAAACAATTTCAACGGTGTCACAGTTTCGAAACCAGATTAAATATAAATAATATCGAAGGGTCCCGCAGGGTGGTTGAGAAAATCAAATTAAAAAATAATAACATCTCAGAGGACCGGTCCGTGATGTCGTATCGATCGATATGAAACACCGCGGGGCTACTGCGAAGTTTCAAATTTCGTTATCAGAGTAGGCAGTATTCAATTATTAATTCGTAGTGGACTACGGGAGTGTTGTGATATGGGCATGTTCGTGCCTCGGAATGTACCTACAAGTTACCCACTTCTATTAATTAATTTAATTTGGTTTTATTAATTGTTTTGTAAAAAGTGGATCAACTGACGTAAACATATTGCAGTACAATGATATTGAGGTACGAATTCTACAGCAAGATACTATGAGTTGCTTAAACGATACACGTAAACATTACTTGTTGAATATGTGGTAAGGACATAGTTATGTGCTGAAGTTTCAGAACAGCTCCATTTAATTGTCAGATTTGTATGAAATAATCTATTTGAAAAATTGTACGGAAAAGTTAAGACGTTTGATTAGAATAATTCTATATAAAAAGTTGTTGAGTAAATGAAACAGAGCCAGTAAATAGATCTTCAAAAAAATTGACAGATTGACGTCCAGTTCTTCAGTTGCCATTCCATTTTCTTACATGTTCATACAGTAAACAGAAGGTTTGTTATAGGAATTCGGTAGTTTGCAGGAAAAGTAAACAAGGTTCGCGTTCTTACACGTTATTTTATCATTATAATGTCGTTTAATCTTAATATTTAGTAATCGCTATACAAGTGGAAAATTCGCTGATTTCACTAGTTATTTTCTATCAATCCATTGCTTTGCGTGAATTTTTACGACGGGTTATTGTATTTGCAATAATAACGTTCCAACCCTGTTATTCTTTTTTTTTGGTAGATTCTTATTAAAGTTTATTATAGGTACCCATAGAAGAAGAATAGAATATAAAAAAGAAGAAGGAGAATATAAAAAATGATGTAAGAATCAACATATGTGACAATTGCGTTATCGAAAATCTTGTCGATCTTCGCGGTTTCAAATACTACGACGAGCCTCAGCTTCTTAAAATATCATAGTAAAACCTCAGTATGATGGTAACGCATTTACTACTGCTCACCTAGTCCGTCTAAATGAAATTTAAAACTTTGCCACCAACTTCTCATAAGCACGTTTAGGAAACAATATTTGAGAGCCAGTCCGATTGTAGGCATAATGTTCTTAGGCTACATTTTAACAATTACGAATATGTTAATAAATAAAATTAATCCACACTGTTACAAAAAGAACAAAAAATATATACTCATTACTCATGTTTATAAAGGACCTAATTAACGTTTATAAATATTAATTTGTAGTAGGGCCCTTTATATCCGAGATAAAGAGCGACCGATCATCGGTTTCGCATTACAGGAAAGTCGGACGGAAGCCCTTTAAGAAGTTAGGAGTTTAAGCAAAGAAATATTTAATTTACATCAACAAAAGGGGGGATATTTTTTGTAATCATACAAAAATAATATATTTTTATTCGTCTGTTATAAAGAAAAATGAATAGATATTTGTTTGTAGTTGTAAAGAAAAAAAAAGTGTGTGTGTGTACACGCGTTAGAAGTTATACTTCTTTGGCGTAACAAGATAAAAATCTTTTCATAAAATTTTATCTTTCGCCTTATTCTACGTTTGTAGAAAAAACGACACTAATAATAGAAAAAAGGTATTTAATACATTGAAAGTTTTAATACAAAGGAATACAAACAAGTAATACAAAGAAACAATATTTTGATTATAGCTAACTTCAGGGCGTCGGGTTTTCGTGACGGTGTGCGCGCGCATCGTAAAAACTTACTCTCATCATTTTTCCCTAACGCGCCAAAAGAAGTATAACTTAAAATACTTAACCTATTTTAAAATTCTTGCGCATATAGAAAGTTACATTATCAACGAGTAAAATGGGCTATATTTTTCAAAATCTACATTAACTCGTCCAAAGTTGCGACCAAAAACTATTCCAGTAAAAAATGATCCGTCTGCTATTACAATATTATAATATATGTAAATACACAAAACTAAAGCAATTACAATTTTGAGTTGAACTTTAGAGAAATGTGTAAGTCCAGTATTTATGAGCAATTTTTTTTCTTCACAATTTCGCTGTTAGCTAGTAGAAATTGCCTTATGGCATTAATTGAAACCTAGACTAGATTCATGCAGGTCAGCGGCAGTTAGGTAACCACTTCTAACTGTAATTAATTACTAATCTCAAACAGAACCTTCTATCTTGATTGACGTCAGGTACTAATATATTGCTACGTTTGTGGATTAAATCGGATCGCCTAATGGGCTAATGCATGTTGCATTTCTCTTACACCACCCACTAACTGACACACCTCTTAGAGTTAACAACACTACTAATACGAGAGATTGCAGCTTCGATCCTTATATAGAACGGACTTTTGGGTGATAAATATGATAGCTAATTCTTAATTGAAGTAACACTTTTGATTTAAGTGTAAACGAATTACATATTTGAAATTCTTAAAGGGAAAGAAATTCTTCTTTACGTTCTCCTCAGATAACTACAGAACTTATCACCAACATCTAAATTTAAGTATTCTAACCAAGCCCCGAATTAATAGTATTGGAAGATTCACTAAGTTCTCCATCGGCAAGGAGTTTATCCCCTTGTCTTTGAACATAGATATCATTATATGAATCATCATAGGTATTTTAATTATTAGAAATAATATTATCTCACGTTAATGTTATTTTTATATGATGAGCTACTAATTAAGGAAGTAAGGCTCAGCTTGCGCGAGGATGAATATCCGCTAATACATGCTTAGTGTTGCGGACATCCATTGTAATTCTAAATCACATCACTTCCAATTAAGATTGTCTCATTATACCCATAATATTATAAATATCAGAAAGTACTGCCTGTATATAGAAATATGGATATTGACATCTATATATAAGAGAATTACTGGGGCTAAGGATGTGAAAATCTGCATGCGGGAACCCGTTTTACCATATATTTGAGAATTACGGAAGGTTTTTGGGAATTCAACCTCTAAGTTAGTAAAAAGGGGATGACTTCGTTTTTGCTTTAATCAAGTCGATAGCTATTCTTTCATATGTAACTACATAGTATAAAACAGAGTCCACTGCCACGTCTGTCTGTCTGTCTGTTCGCGATAAACTCAAAAACTACTCACCGAATTTTTTGTTGTTTTCACGACTAGATAAACTAATTAATGAGGAAGGTTTTCTTTATTATCTCAGCGGTATAATGTTCGGCGAGCCCTCTAGTAAATCTATAAAATACAGAGTTGAAAAAAATCACTACATAAAAAATAAGACTAACGCGGGAAACTGTTAGTGTGTAAAAAAATGAAACTGATAAACTTGGAGGAATTATTCGATAAGTTCTCTCTGGTTGCTTACTATTATCCTTTTTTACCGCAAGGTGAACTTCACGTTACAAAAAATATAAATTAACGTCTAAAATAACTCATTCTATTTTGAAAATTCATGAGTTAAGAATGCGTTCTTCACAATTTTTTCATATGCAAGGTTTCATGTAACTCGCCATTAAGTGGTGATAAGATATATTTTATTGTTATTAAGTATTCAGTTATAATTTAACGTGGACCAAGTCGTTGGTGGCAGTAGAGTGTATATTATTAGAATGTGTGTATATTGTTACGTCAGTTTTAAACACGTATGAAATTGTGTCGAAATGTGTATATTTAATAAAGCAAACATATTTAATACAAATTTCTAGATGAGGTACGATGATCAAATAATAACAATAATTCTAATTAATGACTTAGATATTATATTTGTAATTAATACTTTTACTTACTGTGATGCCATTACAATGAAATCTCTACGGTCAGCATCCGAATATTGAATGCAATAAGATAATGAAAAAAAAAGAAATATTTATAATATTTAAATCCTTGTACTATGTCTTTCAAATAAGAAGATCATTCAAACCACCATCTGGCTCTGTATTTCGCGTAAAACTTCAATATAAAACTTGTTGATGGGAGAACAAAATAATGTCCAAATCATGTTCTATTTTAAGTAATCATCCATTTTTTTAATGTATACAGTGTAATTTATATATTACACAGAATTGAATTAATTCATACACACATATATATATATATATATATATAAACACTATTCTAGTAGTGTAATTTAAATTAATAGTTCTCTATTTTTAATAAAAAAAATAAGTATATATGTTTAATGTTTCCGTTGCGGGCAATATAATTTTGACAGATAATAAGTGAAGTTAGCTCTGACTCGATTGTCTAGTCATATGAAACGCACACTTCGACCAAAAATTTGTTTACAATTTGTATTTTGCATAATTGACATACTTTGTATGAGAATGTAGCTATATTTTGATGATATTCTCGCTCATGCTACAACGGTGTAGCGCCATTGTCGGCAATTTGTTTGTAGAGACCATCCGTGTACACGAGTGCTCGTTAGCTACGGTGACTTCCTCTGAAGATATTTTATTCAGAGAAAAATCTGTACTGTTATTACCAAGATTTAGAATTGGGTGTTTATATGAGAATATGTGTAAAACTACAGAGTAGACTCTAAATACTTATTAATGATTGAGAAATAGAGAAATACATTATTAAGTTACATTCCTTAAGCCTTAAGTGTGTTAATTTATGTTTTATTATTGCGAGTGCTCGTCCAGTGGTTGAATTTCGACTATAAAGAAAAAGAAACCTTTTCCAATTGTTTTACTGATGGCACTAAGCTCGTCAATAAGTACAAAATGGGATGTATAATCTCAATACAAAATACCAAATAGATGTAGATGTACAAATACGCGTCGCTAGTCTGACGCAAGCCGTGCAAGCGCAATGCGTTCGGTCACGCTTACTAGCATGTCATGGCGCGAAATCATAAATTTATCTTATGCCAAAAGAATACTGCTCAACACACCCAAAGAACTTTTCACTTCAGTAGTAGTTAGTAGTTTTCCTATCATTTTATTTAGATACAAAAAATATATTTAATGGTGAGATTTGTCCAGCGGTGTAGAAGTTTATTTCTAAAATTACAAAAGAAATTACGAACTCACGGGTGTATGCTACTAATTATTTGATTTATAAAATATTTGTACACATAAATAGTCGCCCTGTTAAATACCTATTAATCTGGGTGCACGGCAGTGCCCCTGACAAGTCGAGTAAAAAAGCGGCACGGCCGTACCTTCCTTTTCTCGGAGCAGTTTAGACCATTTTCGACCCCCTATATCTTGGTTGTGGATAGACCTAGAAGCTTGAATTATTAGTAACTAAACATGCATTACATACATAGACCATCAAGTGCGACGTCGAAAATGGACCTGGATCGGCCACACTTTGCGAAGGGACAACAGCCATATCCCTAATCAGGCATTGGACTGGAATCCCCAAGGCAGGCGGAAACATGGTCTTCCTAGACAAATCTGAAGAAGATCTGTGCTTGCAGAGTGTGCGAAAATGGGGCTTGCTTGGAGTGAGGTGAAGCGTCAAGCCATCGACAGATCGAGATGGAGAAGCATTGTGTCTGCCATCTGCCCCGACAGTTTGGGGACATAGGATCCCAAGAGAGAGAGAGAGACATACATTTTATAAACATGATATATTTCCAATTTCACTCAATTTCAACCAGTAATTTAAGAATTATTACTAATTAAAATTTCTTAATTGTATCATTCACTGAGTGACCGATCATCAAAACTCTAAGTCATTTCTAGCAGATACAGAAGCTTGGAATTTAGAATACAATTAGTGTTTAGTGTATAAATCAAGGAAAAACTAAAATATTTAGTAATTTCATTCCAGTTTTTAGATATACAAACTGAGTAAATAACTTTGTAATCCGATATAAATGTACAGAATTACAAAGTTACATTTGCAGTTAATGAATCAGTGTACTTGTATATTTATGTACAAATAATAGGTGTAGATAAGTTAACTCGTAAAGGTTAACTCGTAGGCGATTATATCTAGGTAGATATAATAATGTTCAAAAGTAACTTGTAAAATTAAGTAGATTAAATCGCCCATAAATACCATTGTATTCGAAGAAGGTACCAGAGAGGGAAAACGTAGAATAATCTACAAAAAGAAGTGAAATATCATCAAAAACAAAACTTGTAAAAAAACCAAGTCTCGCAACTCAGTTTTTCTACCGTATAAAGTTATGAGATCCATGTAATACCAAGTCGGTTACTTTATTAAGTACCTACTTAAGGGACCTTCTGTCTTAAGTTATTACGTAAGTAGCTAACCTAACAACATCTTATAGTGACCATATAAATATCAAAAATCTTTTATGTTTTGAATAAAATAGATTGACTCAAAACCTCATGAAAGTCCGTTCAGTAGTTTTTGAGTTTATCGCGAACATACGAACAGACAGAAGTGGCAGAGGACTTTGTCTTTAAGTCTTTAAATTTTACACACCATCTAACGTAACAGCTTCACTGATGTAAATGATTCTCTAATTATTAAGACACCAAGATATAACGCGTGGTTAAGGCCGTTACCATTTGTAAATGGACAGTAAAGCTCGATAAGATCGTCTTCAAACATAATATGTTGTTATTTTTAAACATGTTGAATCCAAAAAAATCGGGCACATATGTTGTAAACCTACTTGGGTCCAACAAAAGCCTCTAGACGATGCGCACATACGACTTCCCGAGGATCGTATGTTTCATTCAATGCCACAACTCGAGATATCTCGTTACAATTTCGTAGCCTTGTTGAAATCTCGGATATAATGCGGCTGTGAAATTTGGTACTCTTTATTTACTTTTGATACCAATAAAGTAAAATAAAATATTTAAAAATGTGTACGGTCCGGGCAAATTAAAAAGCTAAATAAAGATAACTTTTCATATAATTACCACGAGTTTAGCATTGAGTTTGTACAATTGACAATCATATTCATGATGATCGGCTGCTCGAATTTCAATACTTGCACGCACATACACACTCCTATACAATAGAAAGAGACGGAGTGGAAGAGAGAAGGTTGCATGGAGGGAGAATAATACTCTTTCCTTACATGGAGATTTCTACCAGTCAATTCTTACCCCAAACAATGTTAAGAAACTTTGTTAAAAAAATAAGTCAAGGCAGTCATAAGGATAGACCAATAGGTGGTAGAGCCACGCTGAAGCTATTACTGGCTTCAGCATGAATGGGACGGCTCGCCCGGGGTACTACCACCCGACTCACAGAAAACTGACATGAAGTAACAGTGCTTGCATTGTTGCGCTTCGTTCGGTCAGTGAGAGCGCCGGATACCCATCTCCCCACCCTTCCTCCATTCCTCACTGCCCTCTCCCCTAAGCGACTCCCCTGGTGTTGCAAGTGTCTATGTACGGTTGTGATCACTTAACATCAGGTGAAAATTATATCATAGAAGCAAACGAATATGTTCCTTTGCTTCCTATGATATTTTTTTTAATGACGTAAATAAAGGGCTGCCGACAAAAATAAAAACTAAAAACAATGAGCTCATTGTCTTCTCTTTTGATTTTTTATATTAATTATAGTATACACTGCCATTGTCGAGTGAGTATCGATATTACAAGTTTCTTGATATAATTTCAATGAACTAACAAGATGGTGGCCATATTGTTAGAACTTTCCATGGAATGGCATCTCAGAATTCATGGTCCGTGGCATTATTTTCCATTCACTTCACTTATGCAGAATAAACAAACTATATCACATAAAACACCACCAATTTTACACAATATAGAGTCAAGTAACACAAGATTATGAATAAAAAATAAAATCCACTCCATGACAGACCAAGATCCCGCCAAAAACCCTATGAATTATTTATGTATCATAATTTATATATTTAAATTATTAACATTAGTTTGATTTTCACATCTATTGGCACTCAGAACAATAATTATATACATTTTTACAGAGTTTATTTATTAATGAAATATATAATGGGCTGCGCCATCTCAATATAAAACGTCAATATTAGATGTAGGGAGGCTGCTATAGTACGTGCCGCTAGTCTGACGCAAGCCGCGCAGGCGCCATACGCTCGGTAACGCTTTACTAGCATATGTCATGTCATGACGCTAAATCGTAACTTTATCTCCTGACAAAAATACCGCTGAACACGCCCTAAGAAATTTTCACTTCAAAATATTACGTTTTGAAAAATTGCTAAGGTACTATAAACTAGAATATTAAATAGGGTCTGTAGTCTTGTATACCAGAAATAAAGTATTATGGAAGATGAATAATATTGTTATCCGTATTTTATGGCTTCAATATTCCAGTCAAATAATATTTCCTTAAGTGCTATCGATGTTCTTTTCTATGAATTTGTAATTTAACACTCTATTTTATTTATCCGAGCGAAAATTTAAAGCAGGAACTTTTAGGCCGTGCCTACCCCAGCTTTTAAGCAGGACTAAGGATGAATTTAAATAAGCTCTCAGCGGCGCGGCGTTGAGTTGGGAATTGCATAAATATTAATGGTTCTCGGACTACAAGACTGATGGATATGGATTAGTCGAAGGAAAATAATATTCGTTAAGTGACTTCAGATATGTCTCGAGAAAATTGACTTTTACTAAATAATTAGTAAAATCATTGTAATAAATAATTAAGTAAATCTGATTATAATTTTGATTTGGTCCGAAAGGTTCTTGTAACAAGAAAAACAAAAAGTCATGTAAATTATTATAATGTTCTTTAGACAACATTGGTCAATTATCGATCTATTTTTTTTTATGTCATGGGAGGCAAACGGGCACGAACCACCTGATGTTAAGTGATCACCACCATCCATAGACACTTGCAACACCAGAGGGTCGCAAGTGCGTAACCAGACTGTTTTGGAGGAGAGGGAGGAAGGGAAGGGGAAGGGAGTGGTGGACCTCCGGCGCTCTGACTGACCGCACGAAACGCAGCAATGCATGTATTGTTACTTCACGTCGGTCTTATGTGAGAAGGTGGTACTACCACGGGCGAGCCGACCCATTCATGCTGAATAGCTTCAGCGTGGCTCTACCACCTATTGATTTATACTTCAGTCTATTATTCGTCTATTATAACTTATATTTCGCTACCAAATACGAATGGATAAACACATTCATATCCAATCACACACAGAACTCTGCTATAACTTTTTCCCGATGCACGTGGCACTTTAATTGTTTACTCCTTTATAAACATATTTCTTACTTCATTTTTAACCGACTTCAAAAAAAGGAGGAGGTTATCAATTCGTCTGTATTTTTTTTTTTTTATTATATATTTTCATTTTGTGGAACCCAAAATGTTCTTTAGCATAGAGGTGAGCAAATTCGGCTCCAAGACAAACTAATAATGTTTATTAAATATTTGTTGTGCAATCTTTATTTTTCTAATAAAATCTAATTTAAATTATAAATAACTTTGAAGCATGGTTCTAATACTTTGCACTTATTTATAATCTCAGAATAATATAAAAAATTGATTTGGTTTTTAATTTCAATTTAAGAAAAACACCCTTCTTGAATGAAATGCCAAAAGTCTACGGATTTCGTGCCCTTAAATAAATTCAAACGTATCTCCAATAAACTGTTTGTTGCCCATGAATATTAATTGTTTACATTATCGTCAGAATGGTCGACTGCGCTGTTTACTCCAATATTGGGTGTTTCCGATTTATTATTACTGTCACGGCTAATGCGACGCTGTCAGTCAAAAGGCGTGAATCTACGCTGACAAATGGGCAAGAGTTTATGATTAGTTTGTTTTTTATTACTTATGCAAATTTCATGGAAGATTAAACTTTGCTGAGGCAAAAAGGTTTAATATAGGGTTTAGTATCTACCTTTTAAGCTTTAAGAATCCAAGATGACTCATTTAAGAGCACATACTTGAAGTGACGGGTGGATGAAATGGCGAAAGGTGTCTGGTGTAGCTTGTGACCCACGAATGCCCTTGAAACTCAAAGGGAAGGTGTATAAAACTATTATAAGACCAGTAATGTTCTACGCATCTGAGTGCTGGGCGACGAGAGAGACGGATGAGAGAAAACTACATGTGGCAGAGATGCGAACGTTAAGGTGGATGTGTGGTGTAACTAGAATGGATAAGATTAGGAATGAATATATCAGAGTAAGTTTGAAAATAGCACCAGTAACAGAGAAGTTAAGGAGTAATAGGTTAGCATGGTATGGGTATGTTAAGAGGAGAGATGAAGACCATGTAACTCGAAAAGCTTTGAGTATGACGGTCGATGGATATAAGAGTAGAGGAAGACCGAAAAAAGGATGGATGGATTGTGTGAAAAATGATATGTGTGTAAAAGGTGTGATGACTGAGATGACATCTGATAGGCGAGCGTGGAAAAGGAAAACATGTTGTGCCGACCCTACTTAGGTGGGATAAGGGTAAGAAGATGATGATACTTCAAGTGACGCATATTTATAAAAAGTTATTCGTTTCTACATATTTGCACCTCGACGTGCGTGAAATAGAGTGGTATATATAATAGTTCTTGTGATTTGTAACTAAAGCCAATTATAAGTAATTCACACATTACTATAAATAAAGCAGAGTGAAGGTATTAAGCAAACAATGTAGAATGTTGTTCATCATGTTCAGTATTAGGTATTCTCAGACACAGTTGTGTTTTTCTGGGTGTATGTCCTTCTTTATGAATATGATACTTTCATAATAATCTGGGATGGATAATTTCAGCAACTAAACACAATGGTAGTCAAAAGTCATGCTTACTGTTTCTGAGAGTGCTTTAACTGCTATGCTGAAGCATAGTATAGCATAGCATCTGAGTATATTTTTGGAATTCGATTCATATTTAACTACGTTAATTACTTATCATTTGATCTTTAATGGCTTATATTTTAATTTTGGACAGGATTCTATATGCGCTGATCATTTTGTACTCTATGGTCCTTCGTATAATCTTCAATGCTGTACTTAGTTTAATTAGTAAGCATTTGTATTTAAGTACTACGTATTTTAATCATGCAGTAACTTACTGAAGAGAGGAGTCTTCATGTAATGCGGTATAAATCTTACTTTTCCATCTATTCCTTTTTGCGTTGAGTTACTAATTTTAAAGCCTGTTCTAATATTGACAAAATCAGAGTCCGCCAAAAGAGTTAACAGCAAATTTATTATTTAAGTTATCTCAAACTCTTGCCAGGAAACTAAATAAATAAAAAAAATGGTTTATTGTAATATACGGTTTATATCCAAAAAACTATATTAAGTTACTACTTTAAAATTACTAGAAAGCTAATTAAAACTTTTCATTGTTACAGTTATACGTGGAGTCAAGATAACAAAAGTGGTAGTGCCAGAAATAATCCAATACGGTGTCGAAGATGCTGTTATATTAGACTGTGACTACACATACAGCAATGACACATCAGGTCTCGTAGTTAAATGGTTCTTCAAATCAAAATCAAGATTAGTTTATCAATGGATAGTGGGACAAAAACCTCAAGATATAGGCATACTTAGGGGACGAGTTGACCTCACCTATAGAGCATCTAGTGATCCTTTAAAAATGCATAGGGCTTTACGCATTATTAAAACGAACACTGATATTTCTGGTGACTATACTTGTGTGGTGTCCACTTTTCTGGATGAAGATTCTAAAACGAAGCAGATGACAGTGTTCGGTAAGTAATCATATTCTTCATAAACACCTATACACTTACATTTATCAACTATTAAGAGATCAAATAAGTTTACGATTTGATTGTCGTAGTAATATCTCGATATTTACTTGTGTCTCTAAGGACACTCAGCTCTATTCTGCTATGAATGAAGTGGTTTGTACACATATTTTCTAAATGGAATTACAATGACAAGCAAGCCATCCTGATAAAATTACTGCATTATTTACTTTTAGTGGTAGATTCAAATGATCTTCTTCAGTGAAAACTTCAGTGAATTTTAACCACGGCACTGGTTCGTTGTTTGCTACGAACCTATAAAGTTAAAGAAATTGTGTTTGCAATAAAGGCTAGAACAAATGGAGTAATATAAAAATGTCAATATTCTTATTTGGCTCCTAGCAAAACGTCTACTTTTTTGGGATTCGTAACGGTCGCGCTGGACATCACAGTTGGGTTTCGATATAAGACGTAAGCGAAAAGCGGTTGAATACGCAAATGTCTTCACGAAATTGCATAATTCTAATTGATCGAATTGTACGAGTATGTACAAGACCAACAAGTCTCCTCCAAATTTGATTTTACAACTAAATAAATGGTTATTTATGTAGCTAAAAAAAAGCAACGGTAAAATAAGATGCGAAACATTACTACTCTTTTTCTGTAGAATAAACCTTCATTATGACTCGGTACTTTAAAAATAAATAGTATTTGGTATCAAATAATAGAACAAAACTCGTGAATATACTAAAAAAATAGATAAAAACCTATGAATTTTAAATATTTTTGCCAGAAGAAGTAAAATATAGGCTCATTCAAGTATCATATGTTAACAAGGCTTAATTTGCAGTGGTGCACATTGCTCCTAGAACGGGTCACAAATGTGGTTTTTTTTATCATAGCAGGCAATAGAGCAGGTAGGTCACCTGGTGTTAAATGATCACCACCGTCCATAGACACTTGCAACACCAAGGAAATCGCAAGTGCTTTGCCAGCCTGTGTTTGGAGGAGGGGAGAAGAGAAGGGAGGGGAGGGAAGGGGGGCTAGGGCAGATTAGCACTGTTACTTCTGGTCGGTTTTCTATGAGATGGTGGTACTACCCCGGGCGAGCCGGCTCATTTATGCTGAAACCAGTAATAGCTTCAGCGTGGCTCTATCACCTACCAAAACCTACCTACCTAGGTTGAAAACTTCTTGGGTAATCACAAATCTTCGGTAGATACAGAATGAATAAAATTGTCACAGTTTGGACCAACGAGCTGGTGAAGATTGCTGCAACCCACATGATGCGAACAGCTCTTGAGTAATATTACTTGAAGAAGGTTTATAGTCTTTCAGCTAAATAAATGGACATTTTACCGAAAAAAGAATATAATTAATGGAAACTGACTCAGTCTGTGTAGATAACACAGTTAAGTCATACTTTGTAGTTTATAGTCGTTCTAACTAAAAATATTTTTCCAATATTGTAATAACAAAAAATGTCTTAAAAATTACACTGTAAAAACTTTTTATTATTTTCGACTTGGCACTTTCACCAAACGGTATCCTTTTTATACGACTAAGCAAGTTTTACATATTCTAACATCTGCTATCCGCATCGCATCTCTTTTTATGTCGATGGTACTTGTAAGTCTTCTTGGCAAATAAAATACCGGAACCGTCTATAAGTTTTTTGCGAATAGCAAATGTTGTTCAAAATGGTACCGTTTTTGTTTTTGTTATTTGAACCCTCACGTGAATTCCAACTTAATTGTACAATCGGGAATTGCTGTAGATTTTTGAAACAAAAGTGCTACATACAGGATTGCAAAGCAAGTTGATTGACCATTGAGTTTGTTTTTTATTATGTTGTTTTTGGAAATCGATCTTTAAGGTATTATTTCATTGAAGCAGTTGTTACTTTGCGAAAATCCATTATAAAATAATTTAGTGGATGTTACTTTGGACTTCCGCCTGGAATAGACAAGCCGCTATCACGTCTTACTTCAACAAAAAATGTTTGATTTTACTTGTCCGAGATGTACCCTGAAAAAATTACACCTGATACTAACAATAGAGAGAGAGAGAGCAAAATATTAGTAACTAAAACAATAAAAAGAATTAAAACGCGTTATTTTCGGAGGATTTCCACGGTTAGTATGTAACTGTAAATGCAAAAAAATATATAATTAATTAAATTATGTTGCTAATTAACGTGTAATAACCACAATCGGTTACATGTGTTTCACTCCATCACGGAGCATCTTCAGATCGATGTTGACTCTTCTGACTCTTCACTCACCTGCTCACATAATATGATGGTCATCCCCTTGTTATAACTTTCCAAGGAGTTTTTGTCGCATCCCAGAATTCATACTCCATGGTTTTATTTTCCACCTACTTCATTTGCTCACAATAACCGAACTATATTACGTAAAATACCACCAATATTATAAAATAAAATTTAAAAGCCACTACATGGCAGATTAATCCCGCCAAAAACTCCAAGTATGCAGTTATTGTTAATTGGGAAACAATGGTATAAAACGATAATTTATTACTGCTTCTAAAATTCTTTAGCATGTTTTGGTTGAGTAGAGTTAATATAAAAGTAAATAAAAAAATTTACAAAAAAAAAAATTAACCGCCTTCGATGTGAAAAACTAATAAGGCACTAAAAAGCGAAAAATAACTGAATTATGAAATTAACCAAATTAAATAAAAAATATTGATATTCGCGCTACCTAATAATATATTTAAAGTCTATATAGGATCATCTCTGAATATAACCAATTCAAATAAAAAAGAATCATTAAAATCGGTTCACAATTGACGGAGATATCGATTAACATACATTTTAAGAAAATACATACAACCGAACGTAGTAACCTCCTCCTTTTTCGAAGTCGGTTAATAACTTTAACATGGTATTGAATTTAATGCCAATAAATTACTGACACTTGCAAAAATTTCGCATCCAGTGGTTTGCTGCAATATTCACCAGGTTCATCCACAACATTTATCTTTGTGGAAAAACAATTTATCCGTGCTACGTTTCCTGATGCATATGCGTCATTCGCTTATTCTATTTCTCTATTGGCTATAAGTTCTACGAGAATCATTCTTCGCTCGCTAGCACTTAAGTCTAACAAAAGTAATCCAACAAGAAACACTTTAAAATATATAACTTGACAAAAGCTACATAAACCATGAGCCACAGTACAGGATATATAAGTTCCATCCTCATGTAAATGTAAAGAAAATTGATAGGCTGTCTATTTTGTCCATAGACTATACAGGAAGTTGTTAATTTCAAAATGAGCCAATTCCGATTTTAATCGCTCCTATGAGATCTTTAACTTTTTAAATATTTCTTTATTCACCGTGAATTAAGTCGAAATTTTGCTATTGATAAGTTTTTTAGTTTCATTTTATGATATTGAAATTATAGACGTCTAAAATATTAACAACATCTATAAAAAAACATATCTTAGGAGTGGCTAAAATTGGATTAAATTACATTAAGGACATTCGGGTATTTTTACAAACATATTATTCAATGATATTATAAGTAAACACCTTTTCACTTATAACATCTTTGGATAAACCAATTACCAATTTAAAATTTTAAGCAACTCTAGTGTGCAATGCTCATTATCAACAATACAGTTCGTCATAAAATAGCTAAATTGAAACTGTTTTTTATATTCTGAGTTTTCTTATGTTTTTTTTACAGCGTAATGCACTTTAGTATAAAAAGATATACACAACGCAAGTATCTTGTTACAGTGCCGGAGACGAAGTTCCGGCTGATACAGAATAAAACGGATGACGACACAGTGAACGTCATCTGTGCGGCGGAAGGAGTGTATCCCGCGCCAAACCTCACGCTGGCCACGCCGGAAAGGTGGTTTACACATTTACTTTATGCAGGTTTTATTATCTCAAACTATGTCAACGTTACTTTAATGGTTACCATTGTTTTATTAACAAAATAAATAGCAAATAAAAAGCAAAATAGTCATGTGATTTTTACATATCGAGGAGTTACTATTGACTTACGCCCGTACTATTGACTATATCGGCGGAGTTACTATTGATTACCTACTATTTACCCTGTTGTGAAATATCATTGGTTGGAGGTATCTGCTGTTCGTACATCTTGAGTATTATTAGCTGTCATCTTTGGATGAACTGGACATCCTCGCTCAAACAGTTGGGCTAGTTAAATCGGTGTTACATTTCTATGTCGGCTAATGTTTTTATTCAATTGGTCTTGAAGGATTAATCGATCAAATTATAACTATGACGTCACTATGGATGACATCATATTATTATTGGCATTTTATAGAAATTTAATTTTAACTTTTAAGTAGTAGAAGAGTAGAAATTATGAGTTTATTTAACCTATACAATCCATACTTAAATGTGTCTTTATTTCTTAATTTTTCCGCCTTCATTAATTAACCGATCACCGTGAAATTTTGGTTAAACGTTAAAAACGTTGACGTTGAGCACAGAAAATTACATTTTTATCCCAAAAAATATATTTTGTGACAAAAAATGTGTTGTATAATCCATGATCAAAAGTTAGTAAATAATAATCTAAGGTTTATTTTTAAATATAATTGATGGTAATATAACCTTAAATACAGTTTCTTGTTACTCATACTTTATGAAATCTCTACATAATAGCTAAATAGATTTAGTTCTTTGTTATACACTAAAGAAGCTAAAGATTTACTTTATTTTCAAGCTCAATATTATAATATATGCAGATTCTATTCAATTTAGAATCAAAGTGCATGTTAATCATAACTGACGGTGTCCATTAAATTTCATAGAAAATGCTCCATAATCGCTAAAATTATATAATTTAAAAGTCTCGCTTCTCTCCATCCCCTTTAATTTGCGCTGAATCGCTTGACAGGTACTCGAAGCGTCCAATTTAATTTGACCTGCCACTCTCCGCGCTCTCCGGTCTTTAGCGCAATCGGGGGTGCATGTTTCAGAGGAGTTTCACGTGTCAACCGTTGTGGTAGCATGATGTATGAAGTTAACCGTCATACAAGCGGCCCGCATTGCGGACCGTTTTCTTGTTATGCACTAATATGAATAATAACATTGTTGGAATATATATTATACTCTTATTTTACAGGCTATTTGTTTTGAAAATAATCTTGTATATTAGTGGTTGCTTTGTCTCATCTAATTCCTCCTTTGAAACTGTGTTTGAATTTATAATCATTTGTTAACTTGTGCTGAAGTATAAACATGAGTTTTACAATCTTCTTCTTGACATATAACAAGAATGTAAATCTGAAGTGTCTGCAATTGCACTATCTGTAACTGTAATTTGTAATTTGTAGGTGTCTAGTTATAAGTAATCAATTTTAGAAATGTGTATGAACACACATCACTGCTTAAAACTGCTGTTCGGTCTATCAAAAGTTATTGTAATTTAAATGATGACGCAGCTTAAGTACGAGGCAAAAGTAGATAATAATTAGATTTAATACATTCAGATGACGTTATTAGTCACTGTTTTGTACATCAGATTCCACGTAGACAAAGTTGCAGACACAGCTAGTATTCTTTTTATTGCGCTCGAATGAATTATTGTTCAGTGATATTCAAAATATATATTTGTGGGGAATTAATCAACCAATAAAAAAGATCTGATCTTGCTTAGTCTACTCCTTTAAAAGTTATTCGAGGTTAAAGTTAAACCTCAAAAATGACAACCAAAAGATGCCTTTTTAAAAAAGTACGTATTGTCGAATATATTTTAGTTTTAATTGAATTGAAAAATCATTGGAACATGACTTTTATTATTGAATTGATAACTTCTTTAGGCGCGTCGAGTGGTTTTTTTTGGCAATAGATAAACTTATAATTTCGCATAATGACATGCTAGTAAGCGTGACCGACCGGATTGCACTACCGCAACTTCTATCAGACTAGCGACATGTGTACATGTAATATTTTTATTTTACAGTTCATCATATGTTTGATCGATTAATAAAATACTAGTTGGCGTCCAGTGGTCGACATTCGACCATAGTTCATTGATTTATTCAAGGGATACATATTATAATAATAGTTGTATGTTATAATATCATTGTTGAATGTAGAATGAAAAAGGGTAATTGGAACGTAAGAGTAAAATAATACATACAGTCGAGCATAGCAACCTCCTTCACAACCTTTTTTGAAGACCTTTATTGACAAATGTCAAAATGTCTTTTTTATTTACATGTGTGTATATGTTGTGTAAAATTGGAGCAGTAGTGTGAGTAATGCATATTTTAATTAATTTAATGTACTTCTAATGCATTTTATATAAAATAAATAGCTTTCTGCACTTCTCCTCCATATAAACTTTAACTATGCCAAGTTTCACGTTCAACCGTTCGCCCAATTCCGTTAAAAAGGGATACAAAGATTAGGCTTCACATTTTAATATATAGATTCGATCGATTAATAAAATATATAAGAATGTTTATAATTGTTGTTTGGAGTGCCAATAGATGTGAAAACCAAATTAATGCTAATAATTACAATATACAAATTATAAAATTCGTATAATTGACACTATGATCAATTTAAAAATTAAAAGAGTCATTCCATCGTCTTGAGTATTCACTTCTGTCATCAGTCCTTACGACTGCCTCAACTTTTTAAATACATATTACTAGCGGGCACGGCAGAAGTAATCCCGCCCTGATCATAAAAAAAATCTTTGACAAATACCAAAACCTTCCTCATGAATCACTTTATCTACTGGTGAAAACCGTATGAAAATCCGTTTAGTCGTTTTTGAGTTTAACGCGAACAGACGCGGTGGTTGTTTTATACTATGTAATGGTAAGTTGTTTTCGTTATCTTGGACGGTCTTTTCATGGCAACTAAAGAAAAAAAGGTTTATGGTCCCGTTCTATTGATCGTTTATTCTTGAATCCGTGCGGATGTGAGTTTCTCTAAGTATACGTAAAGTTGGTTGATAACCTAAAAGTTAAGGTACAGTTAAAGGTACGTTAAGTTGGTAACTTTAAAAGATTGTAACTTTTACTTTTTAATACTTCTCCATATTACGTTGATGAAATTTAACTTTTTCTCGCGATAAAACTTTATTGTAGTTTCCAAGAGGTATTTCTCCAGAGGTTCCTACAACTCGATTGTTCGGTGCAAATATGTCGCCTCACCATTGCCGTTGGTGATGTCAGTTTACACAAAGTTAAATTAGAAACTCGAGTGCTTTCGTGTTACTTTGAAAATTTGTTATAAAAATGGTTAAAGTTTGATAATTTTTCATTCCATTGTTCAGGGAACGTCATAGTTTTATGGTAAACTTATGCGACGTCATTGAATTTAGATTCAAGATAGTCAGTCTATTGAGTTTTCAATCCGTTTTCAAATCTATATTTCTTTTTATATTTCAAAATATGATCTCTATTTTTAAAGGACCGCAAAACTTAGTTAAATGATCAAAAATTGACATGAACCCCGCTAAATGTGAACATAACATGAACAATATAAGAGGAAGGAAGTGTTTCATAGAAATAAAAACAAAGAAAAATTAAAATAAATTGAATATTTAATAAAAAAAACTGTGTGTGTACTTATTTACACGCGTTAGAAGTTATACTTCTTTGGCGTAACAAGATATAAATCCTTTCAAAAATGTTATCTTTCGCCTTATTCTACGTTTGTAGAAAAAACGACACTAACAATAGAAAAAAGGTATTTAATACATGAGAAACTTAATACAAAGAAATACAAACAACAAATACAAAGAAACAAAATGTTGACTATAGCTAACTTCAGGGTGTCGGTTTTTCGTGACGGTGTGCGAGCGCATCGTAAAAATTTACTCTAATCATTTTTCCCTAACGCGCTAAAAGAATTATAACTTCAAAAACAAAATAAATCTAGTTGAGGTCAAAGAAACACAAAAGAATATAACAAATTTCAAAGGTAAATTATTTCAAAAAAGAATTATTTCTTAAAATTCCGAAATATTTATTTCACTCACTGCAATATTAAGAATACTTTATACCTTAGAGAAGTGGTTTCATTTTGAGAATTAATTATACTAGACATCTCAATATCGTTTGTTAATTTGTATGTTAAAATAGATTTTTATTTAAATATAATTAATAATCTCCAATACAATTTAACCGATTTATATGAAACATGGCGTACTTGAGTGTTTTTTTTATCACTAAAAAAGTATTTGTGCTATTTTATTGTAACTTACTATTAGGCAAAGTAAAATGAATATTATAAAATAAAGTCCTTCGCCGCGTTTGGCTGTCTATCTGTTCGCGATAAACTCAAAAACTATTGAACCGATTTTCATGCGGTTTTATTTAATAAATAGAGTGATTTGCGAGGAAGGTTTAGGTAATCTGTCAAGATTTTATTCAGATTAATTGAAATTTAAGGGTAATTGTTGGAAGTGTCGGAAAAAGACAAGCCGCTGGGAGCTTCCGTCGACAACGCTGCCTAATCTCTTTGAGGTATAACACATAATTGAGATAATAAACGACGCAGACAAAGTCGCGGGAACTAGCTAGTGTGTAAATATAATATTTAAACACTAATTTTTTTATTTCACTTTTTTATACTATTAGTGGTAAACGAACATGCGGGTCACCTGATAATAAGTGATCACCGCCGCCCATGGACACCTGTAACGACCGGAATCAACACAGATGTGTTGCCGGCCCTTGTGAAAAGAGTAGGACCGTTTCTTTATATAATATCAATTTTGTTATAACAACTTGTTACTATAAAAAGTAAGCACAACGTACGTACACAACAATATGTGTTCGTAGCCTCGAGCACAGCTAGTAACGTGTTTAAACTATTAATATCTTTGTGGAATTAATCTGTCATATTACGTAATCATGATATTGTATCAATGAACATAGACAGATGATGCCTTGTCATTATCATCATGTATATTAATACGTGAAGCCTAATCTTTGTACCCCTTTTTAACGGAATTGAGCGAACGGATGAACGTGAAATTTGGCATAGTTAAAGTTTATATGGACGAGAAGTGCAGAAAGCTATTTATTTTATGTAAAATGAATTAGAAGTACATTAAATTAATTAAAATATGCATTACTCACACTAATGCTAAAATTTTACACAACATATACACACATGTAAATAAAAAAGACATTTTGACATCTGTCAATAAAGGACTTCAAAAAAGGTTGTAAAGGAGGTTGCTATGCTCGACTGTATGTATTATTTTACTCTTACGTTCCAATTACCCTTTTTCATTCTACATTCAACAATGATATTATAACATACAACTATTATTATAATATTTATCCCTTTAAAAACTCAATGAACTATGGTCGAATGTCGACCACTGGACGCCCACTAGTTTAAGTAATTGTGCTAGTCTGATTTATATATAGGGATATAATCAATATGTTATTACTCAATTAAGCTTTAGTGATGAAATTTAGATAGTCTATCTTATTTATTATTGTTGATATTTTACTAAGGTTGGGTAATAGAAATATTTTAAGATTTTCTATAACAATAATAGTTGACCCGACGAACTTCGTACCGCCTCAGAACCAATAAATGTTGTATTGTTAGATGATTTTTTTTTAAATTAAGATATAATGAATGAACTGAATTAAGTTCAATAAATATACACAAAAATTGAAGTGAGATGAGATACGAATAGAAAAAAATTAGAAAATGAATTATCGTCATGACTTTTTTCCTTGCAAATTTGCTGCTATTAAGGGCAAATCAACATCATCATCATTTACCCTTAACCTAAGTGGGACCGGCACAACATGTTTTCCTTTTCTCGTGTCATCTCGGCACTCACACGTTTTATAAATATATAATTCTTCACACAATCCATCCATATGTTTTTGGTCTTCCTCTACACTTATACCCGTCCATCATCATACTTATAATTTACAAATTAAAACCCATAAAAATCAGTACAACTGTTCTTGAGTCATAAATGCTGTAACTAAACCGACTTTGTTTTATATGTATATACTAGGTGACTCGGCCTCGTGTTGCTGTGGCATATATATTACATGTTGATTAATAAAAAAAAAAAATATTCAAATTTGGCGCCATCTATGAGATATCTATAACAGTCGGTCCTACAATTTTCTCTCAACAAACTAATTTAAAGCGCCATCTGTTCGCGACTGATGAAACTTACAATTAATAACAATAATCAACATCGACAATCGTAATCATCATTATCATCATCATAGTATACAAAGTCCTCTATCGCGTCTGTCTGTCTGTTTGTTCGCTAAAAACTCAAAAACTACTGAACGGATTTTCATGCCGTTTTCACCAGTGGATAGAGTGATTCATGAGGAATATATATATATATATTTGTCAATGTTTTTTTTAGTCAAGGCGAAACAACGTATGCCGGGCCCGCTAGTTAAATATATTGAGGCGATTAATCGACATATAAATTATCCTATTTCTCAAGTTGGACCAAAGTATATGTAAATGCCAACTTTCATGAAGATCGGTTGAGTAATTTCCAAATTCATCGTGGACAAACTTTATGACACTGGATTTTTATATTAGATTATAATGTTCTTAATTTATAACATCTTTGTATCCAGGAGGTTGAGTGGTGTGGCGCACAATTTGAAGCTAGTGGACGGTAGATATTCCGCGGTAGCAACCGTGACCCTCAACGACGCTGATTTACCATCACCAGCGGAATTCATCTGCACACTGTGGATACCACAAGCTAAATATGCTGTTAGAAAAGAAGCTATTTATTATCCAGGTACTTATAAATACCGCAAGGTTACAAGAAGTTTCACTAAGGTTATATATATTTATAATTATTTGTGTGAAATGCAGAAAAATTATATTTGGTTGTGTGCGCAAGGTATTAGTAATTATTGTAATGCTTAACTTGAGAAATTTGACCAAGCACCTAAACATTTGTTTTGGTAGTTACACTACAAAGTCAATCCTTCTCTAAGTGTAACGTGTTACCTTAGGATATATTATCATTTGGTGTCATTTCCGATTGTGATAATCGATAAAAAAATATTGAGTTTTCATATCATAATAACTCCGTTTCTTCCGCCTTGGAAGATATTCATTTAGCTTTAAGGCCACTCTTTGTAACAACCACATAATATGAAATGTCTAATGTATATAAGTATATAAGTGCACAATAAAGATTAAATAAATAAATATAATATTCTCCAATGTATTTCTAAAATATGTACATGTATCTATTGCTGAAGATATTATACATAAACAGATATGTCACAAAGTTTTGGGGGTGTAAGGGGTGTCAAATAACATCTAAGACTTGAGACTTGAGACACCCAAGACAACCTCACCTGCACGTGGTGCACCCTGCTGAATAACGAACGAGGCAATGGCGATAGCGGGGTGGTAGGGTTTTACAGCCTGACTGGGTCGCAACCACCATGTATATGATGAAAAAGCCTGTTATAGTGGTTCGCTTCTGCGGGTCGCGTTTCAGGATCAGCCTGTGCATATCCAGCTTTTCGCAGGCCGGCATGACAGCGGCGACTGGCGATGGACAGTATGTCACTCGGTGATCACCATTGTTTTTGGATTGTACTGTGCGTACCATCAGGCACAGTGCAGTAATTTTGCCGTGCTACTATAAAAAAAAAAGTTTAGTGTGAAGACAAGATTTCTTATTTAACTTTGAAAGTATAAAGTAAAAATGCACGTAAAATTTCATTTTAAAGCAATAATACAATAACATTATATATGCCATGAGGACAAAGGGTGACGTTATAAAACTGAAAGCTGTTTATTTATTTAAAACAAACAATTTAACCGCTTTACAAGTCGACGAACATCATTACAGCCGGCTTGGGTGGACGCTAAAAGAATAAGGGATGCAAATAACGTTCAAGCGTTCCCATGAAAAATAACATTTCTGTTGAATAATTTGCGAGACGGCCATTTAAGCTTTTTATCTGAAAACTTTGTGTACACAGCTACATAAACGGTATAAAAGAGATGGAACGTTTCCTGCAGGAGTCCTAGAGAATAATTTTTCGCTTCGTTAGCTCCATTGTGGGAGGTAGAATGCGTTTAATAGGATATCGGATGAAGCCCGAACAAACACTTTTTGGCGTATCTCATGATCTTTAATGAAATACCAACAAACCTTGTAGGTAGTTGCCAACTTAAGCGGAAAATCTTTTTCTTTTGGACATTGAAAGATGGATTATTATGATGGATTGAGTTTTTTACTTCTACGAAGTCTCAAGGGCTTTGAACTTATTTCTTCGTAACATACTGTTTGAAACAAAGATAGATAGTGTATTTATATGTTTATCAAAGTTAAATGTATAAACGATAAAGCAAAATATATTAAACTCGATGTAACTTTTGATGACTTTTTTTCAATTGCAACTGCGAAATAGTTTGTTCTCTGTACTCTATACTGTTTTCTGTATTTCTTAATCAAAGAACTAATTGGTAAATTAACTTTACCCTCACATTATATTCTTGATAATTTAATGTATGTCCGTAAAAACTTTGAGAAACTGTATTTAGTAAAATACCGGCATAATCTAAATACTAGAAACTATAACAAACTGGTCGTCCCATGTTTCAGACTTAGCAAAACCAGTAATAGTTTTTAGGTAATAGTGTTAGGTTTTACAATAAAGTTTCAAAGCATGTTACCGATTTGCCGGACTGTAAGTTTAAGCGCCACGTCATGCGGGTTTTGGTATCAAAATGCTATGATAAAGTCGATTAATATGTGAAAGATGGTGATGTCTGGATTGACTCCTCTCTGTGCATCCCCTAAAAACGATTGCAGGAATATACTTTTATGTTAAAAAGTCTATCGACTTTCTTGCCTGTTCTTCTCTATGACTGTGTTGTTTTCCGAACCTGTGGTAGTTTTGACGTTCATAAGTGCCTTATTAGGGCTTAAACTGAATAAAGTATTTTTGATTTGATTTGATTGACTCTTTGTTTCAAAAATGTTACTAAATATTAAAATACTTAATATCAAAAACAGTAGTACTAAAACAATTCTCTTTATCACAGTTATTTTAACTTCAATAACTTCCGCAGAAAGTTTTCTTCGAGTTCACTAAAGTTTCAGTGACATTAAATCCTTTTTGTTCTCATACGACTGAGATCTTTGTTACGACGATTTCCCAGTGATTTTTTTCTATTTCACTAACTGAGAGACAGCATCGCCAATTTTATCTTGAAGGGATTTTATTTGACGTCTGTGTACAATTTTGCGAGTTAGTACATTTAGGCTTCGGTATATAAATCATATCCTATCTCATTTGTTTCTCTCTAGGTTTGTATATACGCTAATATTTTTTATAGCAATAATAGGAATATGGATCTTATGTTTCATGGTGGTAGGGATTTTCCTAAATCCGACTGTCTAACTTTTTTTTTTTTTTATAGTAGCACGGCAAAGTGACTGCACTGTGCCTGATGGCACACTAACTAACTACCGCTCTCACGTAGAAAATCTATCCCTAAGCACTTGTTGGTATGTACCGGCGGCTAACTTGAGAGCCAGTCTTCCTCTAGGCTTAGTGTGCTTACCATTTTAGACGACGTCGGTTTTGACCACCAAATTATATTATGGCCAAACGCTAATACTAATAAAGTATATATAAAAAGAATAACTGAAGGTTTGTTATTACAGGACCTATAAGCACAACACCTGAAATGCCAACGGCAGCAGATATGCAACTCGCAGCAGCAGTTGGTTCGAAAGGTAATCTTATTTCTGGTGTAAACGACAATAACTCAACTATCCTTAACAATAATGAGATTTAAAATTGTACTATTTATGTATAAAGTTATATATTTCATTATCATCGTTAAATATTTGGAAAATAAGCTATAAAACCTCTAATATAATAGATAAAAATTATTTAATTAAAGCCAGTGCTTAAATAACAGTAAATTTATAACAAAGAATTCGACACCAGCCATGATTTTCTGAAGGGTGTCGATTTTACTCATCCAATTAGCGATGTAATTAAACGATAGACAATGGCTTTGAGATTAAATTTCACAGCTTCTAAGTAGACGAGTAAAAGCAGCCATTAATTGTTATACGTTGCAGTTAAATGATTGATTTTAGTGCCTTTAGACAATTAAAAGTTTTGCAAAATTTGAAACATGATTCCACTATATATTATATTAGAATAGACGCTACTTTGCATTTCCGCCTGGAATCGATGGAACACTACTACGTCTGACTGCAACATAAAACAAATCAATTAATCAATATATTCCTTATACACATATATATTAATCAACAATATATATCAATTAACAATACATATCAATTAACAATATATATATCAATTAACAATATACATCAATTAACAATATATATCAATTAAAAATATACAATTAACCAATATAAATATTATAATAATAAATTATCAATAAATTAATTAAAGTATGTTGCAGATTGACGTGTAATCACGATAATCGATAACACGTGTTTCGCTCCTTCACGGAGCATCTTCAGATCGATGTTGACTCTTCC
>MU158718.1:3118183-3159710 GCA_015888305.1 Antheraea pernyi
GTTAATTGATGTATATTGTTAATTGATATATATTGTTAATTGATATGTATTGTTAATTGATATATATTGTTGATTAATATATATGTGTATAAGGAATATATTGATTAATTGATTTGTTTTATGTTGCAGTCAGACGTAGTAGTGTTCCATCGATTCCAGGCGGAAATGCAAAGTAGCGTCTATTCTAATATAATGATGGATTTCCGCAAAGAAACGCCTTCTTCAATCAAATATCCACTATATATTAAAAATACATCGATATCAATTAATTTTATCCTTCAAGTTGCATCGAAGCTAGATTTACATTTTTCTATTTAACTCTATAATTTTTTATAAATATTTTTTTAATTTATTCTTTGTTTTAAAAATAGGTTATAATTTATATATATTCCAATATTCCCTTTTGTAAACTATTTACATATTTCTTGGAACAATGTTGTTGTTGTTTTTCATTATAATTTATTGTATGTTTGAGTTTAATAGTTTTATCTAAACTATATTTTTTATCAATATGACATTGATGTAAATTATATAATAATAACTATTCTTGTATATATATAATAAATGTATGTTATCACTTTGGATTGACAAAATTCTGTAAAACTAGAACTGATTTTATTAGTAACTTTGGTTATTTTGTACTTGCTTTTATTTTATTTATAAATATCTTATATATATATTTGTTATCTTATTTGTCTTCTTTTTATCTATAAGTATATGTACACATATAAAATAATCCAATATTATAACGTTTTACTTTACTCAAAAGTAAAACAATTAGTATATGCGAGATTACATTATTATTGTTGATTTCTGTTCTTAAAAACTCATCAATACTAATATGTTTTATTTCAAAATTGTTTTTAATAAGGCAACTCACACTATTGTATATTTATGGGAATAAAAAGTTTTTTCTATCTTCTTTATTTTCTTTCTTTCTTCCTTTCTTTTATTAACTCTTTCTTTCCTTCGAATTTATGTCTTATTTAAGTTGTTTATTGTATTTATTTTTTATTGTTTTTATTGTAAACTTAAGTTATTGGAATGAGTTAATTAATTCATGATGATATAAATAATAGTCAGTTTTTTGTCAAAGTTGAAATTAATTGATTCATTTAGTTATTTTCAATAAACAGCTTACCAACATTGATTGTAATTTGTACTACTATATATGTCGGTGTTTGACGTGATTTTAATACAATTTTATTTTTCAGGAACAAATATTTTTACATCACTCAGCATATTCTTGCTACCAGCACTCGTTCATACGCTCATCTCATAAAATATTACAAAGAAAAGAGAATATGTGAATATACGAAACAACTCATAAAATACACCGTGTCAGTTCAATCTGTAACAGTTAAGTTTCCGTTTTACGTGACAAAAGTTAATATGACAGTTGATACGTGGAAATTGTTACTTTTTCCCTTTTATTTATTGTTTTACCAAATAATATGTGTATAATATTATTACGAATTAATAATATCGCATATAATTTATAATGATCTTTAATATTTTTCTTAGTTTCAAGACGTAAATTAGGTAAATGATTGTCTTTATGAAAATAATTGCCTTTATTGTAAAATATTTTTTCGCTACCTCTAGTCAAAATATCCAAAATGAAATTTCGCCAAACCAAAACTCAGTAATTTTAGGAAAACACAAGACATTAAATACACCGTTCACTGAAGAAAATATATAATTGCGTATGAAAAAAATAATTGCTTTATGTGTATTAAAAAATTATGTATATGAAAACTGAGAAATTTGTACTGCGTAGTTTTTGGATTCTTAAATTTCAAATTATTTTTATACTGTTTAAACCGTTGATAAGGTATGTTAATATATATTATTTCATGGAAATATGTACAGATATTTTAATGTAGAATCAATAATTTTATTATTGTCATTGGCCTAACTAAGTGGGACAAACTAAATTTATTTATGTATACATATGACGATTTTTTTCTTTAAGATTCCATTATGGCTAAACCAAATTGTATTATTAAATTACGCGTTCTACAATATTTATTAAAATAAAATGCGAATTGTGAATTAATAGTTTAATTATAAATTTCATTGACGTTATTTCTAATTTAATTATAATATAATATTAAATTATGAAAGTTTTGAAATGATTAATAAGAACATTTACATTTTTTTATTTGATTCTTTTTTGTTTGAACCAGATCACGTCAAGTAGGACGCTGTAAATATATCGTTCGCCACAAAGCAGTATAAAAATTGACGTTGTTCAAGCTAGTCCATAGCTAATCCGTGATGCATTTTATTAAAGACTAAACTTAATTATTTGCCTAAAGAGTGTTTGAGATTTATTTTTCTATTAAAATGTTAATTAAAAATATAATAAAAGATTAAAAAATATATTTTGATTTTTTTTAAACAAAACATAAATATGTGCAATATCTATAAATAATTCTCAAATATTTGCTTCAGGTATTTCCAACTATTTTTCCATCATTATGTGAGTGAAATTCCTTAAAACGTATATTGCAGGATATAGTTAAAATCCAGTTTATATAAATAAAACTATAAACATCTGCCGTCGTGCGTCTCGCAAAACTACTGGACAGATTTCTATCAAAATTCTTAGTTTTATATCTAAGACACTCAGTATTTACCAAAACAAAATATTAACATCATATATTCTTTTAATACAAAGATATCGAAGCTTTAAAAGACCTGACGTAAAGAATTGAGGCAAGCGTAGAAGTGTTTATTTTTCCTCTGTACGTAAAGTATTTTATTAAGATAATAAATGATGCAGATTAAGTCACGGGTATCAGCTAGTACGAATAATTGTTTATTTTATGACTATAATTGCTATATAGGAGAATGTAAGGTCCAAATGACGTGATCTGACTCAATACAACTTAATTCATTTTCTTTGAAAATTTGTATAAAATTAGATAGGAAATATTTGTTAATCAAAGAGATCTGGTATAAAATATACACACTTTTAAATGATAATTATTATGTAATATAGTAATTCAAAACTGAAATTAAACGATAAATACACTCACAAGATATACGTATACACTGTACAAATTCGTAACAAGGCTTAAAACTGCTAATTTATTAAATCCTGTGACCTCAACTCTCAATTAAAATGTTAACGAATGTAAGTTAAGTAATACTTTCAATTAATGAATATTATATTCCAAAGTTTATTTATATATTCTCCACGTCTGAGAGAGGGGTGATCCCATCGTGAACAGGGTATCGTTTTAAGTTGGTATTAATTTCATTATTGTGAATGTTGGATTTTATACAATTTTGGACAATATTGTAAAAAAATATAATGCCCTTATTCGTAAGTATTATTGTTATTAGACGTTCGTTTGAAACTTGAGTTTGTGAGAAAAAATGATTCACTGTAAAGTAATTGTGATTTTTTTTAAAATTAATATTTGCTTCTTGGTATAGAGTTACGTAGAGATTATTTCATTTGCATAATTTAAAAAATGTTAATAATTTAATAATAATTGTATATTAAAAGTTACCTAGTTTATTGTACTAAACTAAAATAATAATAAAAAAGACCTTATGATTTTAATTAAAAATGTGATTTTTGTACCATTTAAGTTCATGTCATTCCAGTTCATTGATTTTATCTATCTTTCTACTCCGTTTTAGAAAATATATACCCATTTATATGAAAGTGATATATGTGGTATGATCGTACCCTAGTGAGTGTATAGTGTTATAAAACATTTAACTCTAACTATAGCCTGACTTAGAAGCGACGCGCTTGGTTAAGTTGTACTTATGGCAGAAATCGATGTAAGGAAATATGGACTACACTTGATTCTTCACGTCGGTAACAAACCACTTGATCTACAAATTGTATAGGTTATGGGCATCATAAATAAATAAATTTTATAATAATTTGTATGACAAACTGAGGTATACTTTCTACTATCACAAATGTCGCACCTTTTTCACACTTATGTTTTTCGGAATTACAAAATAATTTAAACATGGGAAATTAAATTAACCATTATAAGGATTATTAAATCTGAAAGAAGTTTTATAAAATTGGTCTCATTGGTCAGAAAGAAAGAAATTCTTAGCGACCACTTATGTGCTAGTATCATAGACTTCGTATCTTTGCGAAATTGCAAAGTGATTAAAACTTAAGAAAATAAATTTCACCAAATGTATTAAATAAGTTTTAATTTAATTTTTAGGAGTTCTTATTTCGATTTTTTATATTATAGGTGGCAAACGAACAGGTCACCCGATGGTAAGTGATCACCGCCATCCATAGACACTAGCAACACCAGGGGAGTTGCAAATGCGTTGCCGGCCTTTAATATCATTCGCAATCGATTATATGATAATAAAAACGATACGTTTGTCTGTATTTGTTATTCAGTATTCTTATACACATTCCCTCTTATTATGAAGTTATTTAATTGAAGTATTAATATTAATAATGAGACACGGTTTCCAGAAATAACAATAGAGTTAAGATCGTTGACACATTTGTTTTAGTATTCTATGAATAAGGGCCACATGTAAATATGTATTTGTACGAATTACGAAAATGTTAGCGGTAAGTTTATAATTTTTAAATGTAATTTGCTGTGCATATTGCCGTTTATGGATAAGATCCAGATCGAGAATTTTATCGTGAGATTTCTTAAAAATAAATAAAATGGATCGTTGTGTATATAATATGTGTTTCATTGTTTTTTTTTTGTACCACGGCATAATTACTGCTCTTTGTCTGATGGTAAGCACAGTAAAATCCAAAAACAATGGCAACCCCCGAGTGAGACAGTAACCATCGCCGGTCGCCGCTGTCATGCCGTCCTCCGAAAGGCTGGATATGGACAGGCTGATCCCGAAACGCGACCCGCAGAAGCGAATCACTATGACGGGCTTTTTCGATATATACATGGTGGTTGCGGCCCAGTCGGGCTGTAAAACCCTACCACCCCGCAATAGCACCCCGCACAGTGCGATAAATAACCTATACCCTTCCGCGATAGATGAGCTACCTAATTTTTCATAACGGACCAGTAGTTCCTGAGATTAGCGCGTTCAAGTAAACAAACTCTTCAGTTTTATAATATTAGTATAGGTGTGTAGATATGTTACGATATTGAAAATCAATTTTGTTTTACATGTTCTATGCCACGATAGAAAAGTGATAGTAGGTATGAACACTGTTGTTCGACGTAGCTCTGAATCCCTATAATGAGGCTGACCTTTCTGCCTCTACTTCTTACCACATGTTTTCTTCTTCCACTCACCCCTGTGAGATGTCAGATACTAGTATTCATACATATCATTTTTCATACAATCTATCCATTCCTAAAGACTATTATAGGGATCAATATGTGAACGATCGTGATGTCTGGAAATGACGTCCCTCTCTGTGCATCCACTGATAACAAATGTAACTATTTATGTTTTGTAAAAATATATAAAATGAAAAGATAAACCAGATCGAGTTTCTTGCCGGTTTTTTTCGATGACTGGGTTGTTTTCCGAACCGGTGGTAGCTTTGACGTTCATAAGCGCCTTCTCACAGGGCCTACGGAATATCAACTTCTCATGTCTGCAGATTGGAACCTGAAATGTTTTTTTAGGATTTTACACACTATTTTAAATTTGTGATATAATCCGCTGACGGTGAACGGAAACATCGTGAGGGAACCTATGCTTGAGAAAGGTTTTTATGGTAGCGCTACGTCTTGAGATAGTGTGGTACCCAGTACCCGTAGCCGTACCTTCCTTTCGAAAAAGGCCTTATGCCAGCTGTGTGACACTTACATTCCAGTATTATTAAAAAAACGTTGTGTAACTTTATAATGGAGTATAAATATATCTCTATTTTCTTTTATCAAATGAAATATAAACTGAAACGCGCGGTCATAATTATGTCGCTTAAATTGTCTTTCGGGGTTCGCTTTTGTCATCGTCGGAGCACTTTAAGGTCAAATGAACCTAATTAGGTTGTCTGTTTAAAAAAGTATCAGGTTAACCGAGAAGTTTTCTTTGTGTAAAAACCGGTCTGGCTAAAATTAGATAGGTTTTTTGTTCAAAGTTCGTTAATTGTTGGTAACGGATGAGTCGGGGACAAAGGTTTGTAAACTTATTTGTGTCTGTATATTTAGAAGAGTAACCGCCGTTCCTTTATTCTTTTCTTTTCTATTTTTGACTACAATTCAGCTATTAATTATTTAAAAAGAAACCAAGCACAGTGATTAATAAAGACAAAAAAGTACCAATTGTTAATGCTCACTTTTTAAATCACAAACGTAATAGTTGAATAATAGGTTATGTCGTAAGATGAATCTAAAAACATCTTAGATGTTAAAATTCACGAAGCTTCGGAATATGTCAATGTGTATAATATATGTGGAATATACATTCGAAAAATATTACCCTCCTTTTGCACACTTTGATAATTATAATGTAATCTTTGTAGATTGAGAAGAACATATTTTTGATGAACTGTAGAGTTGTTAATAACTTGACATGGCTCACATAGATAGTATAGAGAGAGAAACGAATTTCTTAGCATTCCATGGATTTACCGTGCGGGTGCCGGGTCCATTGTGTGGCCGAGGGAGAAACTCAGAGCAGATCCCAGGACTTGCGACCCAGGTGTAAGCTTAAGGAGGCCCCCTTTGAGATTCGCATCAACGCTCACCTTCACTGCTCAAGTTTCCCGCCCTGCCTAGCGAAATTTGGTAGGAACCAGTTCTCGACAGGCCAAGGTTCTTCAGAAGATTATAGAGATTTTGCTGGTATACCTCTCGCTCCTACTTCATTATCATAATATATGTCATGAAAAATATATCCTTATGTAGTATTATATATACTGACACCAAATAAGGGATAGTTAAGTTAGATTAGCTCAGATAGGTCGCTAATTGCATGTATCAGGCAACAGCCAAAGCCGAGGTGTGCCGCACACCCTTGAGCTAGTTGTCAAAGTAAAATCGGCTGAGTGCCTTAAGCGCTCGCCTTAGTAGTCCGGTGAAGCTGTTAAGACCTTGCTTGGTCAATAGCGTAGACAGTTCGAGAAAAAAAAAAAGGATAGTTAAAACTCAAATAGGCGCGAAGAAGTGTTTATAGCCTAAGTCATCAATTTTATTTTTTATGTTATTTAATTTTATTCTAGTACTAACTGTGCCCGCAATTCCATCCACGTGGAACCCAATGTAAGAAACAAGTGCCTAATGAAATCATCTGAATGTATTAAGTCCATTTACTTATCTCGTACTTAAGTCACGTCGTCATTAAAATTACAATAAATTTTGATAGAGAGAACCGATTTTAATCAAACAAGTTACTAAGTTACTCCTGAGGATATACTTTATAGATTTCTTATATGAGGTTTTATTGTGATCTCGGTACTTTAGCAGTCATGCGTGTTCATACAAACAGACAGACAGACAGACATTTCTAAAAATTAATTGAAATGTATTCTATTACTTATTCCTAGACACCTGCAACCATTTTTTTTTCACAAAAATTGAAAATGTACAGACACTTTAGATTTACATTCTTATTATATGTATATATATATTGCTCACTCTTTACTAGAGTTACGTTAGAATGATTAATATTACTCTATTATTCAAGATTATGACGTCAGCTAGTACCACGCCTTACGCCTCAGTTCGAGCCCTAGGAAATTGTGATAATATTTTAGCTTTAAACTGCTTCTATAGATGGAGTACATAAAGGTCGTTGAAAATGCCTTATAGGGATGAGACACGAATGCAAATCTCTGACCCCGGATTTCAAGGAATTGTCAAATACCCGAGGTAATAAGATTTCATTTAGAAACAGTGATATAAAATAATTTCATTGCCATGGGTATTTTGCTATAAGACTTTAAATTTACTCTAGCAAAATGCAGCAGAACTTCCTGGATTACATTGTAATTAGGTATGTAAGTAGTCCTTCATTGTCATATACGAACTAATAATATCTAGGCACTATACTATTTCTGTTCTATTTTGAAGTTTTACTGATGTATTTTTAAAATGCAAACTCCAATACTAATTAAATTAAAGTTAAACCGCTTTGAACATATCCTCTTAGCAACAAAAAAGAAGTTTTTAAATCTGGTAATACCATACTATTTAAAAGTGATTGATGAATAATTAAAATGTTTCTCTGTAATACAGAAGTTTCACTTTTATCGTGTGTCCCTGTTTCTCTTTTATGACTCTTGTATAATATCTAGCTTGGGACTGATATAAGATATACTGATATGTAATGTCTGTTAGTAAAACCTGGTGGCTTACTCTTGACGCTTTCGAGTTCAAAATCGAATCGAGTATCAGTCGATTTCATGCTATTTCGTACTCTTGAAATCAACACTAGCGCATAATCGTACTGTGGTTCAAATAGGAACTAACTTGGATCGACTTCGTCGTTAGGATCGAAAAATTGGTACTCTCCACACAATCTGACAGCTGTGGATCGAGTCGTTCAATCGAATATAGATGTCAAAATAGACGATTGACAAAAAGGTACTTTGTTAAGATCGAGTGAGATTATTTTAGAGTTTTATTGTGATATTTATTTAAAAATCTACATTATTATCGTTCACTTTGCAATACCAAACCAAATAAACACACATGCGTGAAGATATTTGCTAAATATAAGTCGATATAACAACTAGATTATTAAAATTGAAATTCTCAGGGATTTCGAAGACATTATCGAATATCGAAGAAACTCTTAAGTGTTCATAAATGTATTATACCCTACATGGATAAATCTGCAACATGATGATATTTCTATTAATTGATGTTTATGATTCTAGTCTTATCTTAGTAGCATAAAATAATGATGCAAACAAAATCTGTAAATTACAATCCTATTCCTCATATACTTTTTATCAAATTACATATACACACATTTGTGCCCGGCCTTTTATGCCTTTATAGTACCACTGAGAGATTTAGATACAGCTTATTGGCTTAATTAAAGAAATTGAAGAGATGCAAACAAATATACCTACATCTTATGTGAAAAAAATGTTACAACTTACCTTGTTATTAATAGAAATATCATCATGTTGATCATGTAGATTTATCCTTGTAGGATATAATAATCCATTTATGAACACTTGAGAGTTTCTTCGAAATCCTTGAGAATTTCAATTTTAATAATCTAGTTGTTATATCGACTTATATTTAGCAAATATCTTCACGCATGTGTGTTTATTTGGCTTGGTATTGCAAAATGAACGATAATAATGTAGAATTTTAAATAAATATCACAATAAAGCACTAAGATAATCGCACTCGATCCTAACAAAGTACCTTTTTGTCAATCGTCTATTTTGACATCTATATTCGATTGAACGACTCGATCCACAGCTGTCAGATTGTGTGAAGAGTACCAATTTTTCGATCCTAACGACGAAGTCGATCCAAGTTAGTTCCTATTTGAACCACAGTACGATTATGCGCTAGTGTTGATTTCAAGAGTACGAAATAGCATGAAATCGACTGATACTCGATTCGATTTAGAACTCGAAAGCGTCAAGAGTAAGCCACCTGATCCCAAGACTTTAATATTATTGTCGTAAGGCTAAATAGAACTTTGCTTAAATTGACAAGTCCTCTGCCACGTTTGTCTGTCTGTCTGTTTGCGATAAACTCAACAAACTACTCAACGGGTTTTCTTACGGTTTTTACCAGTAGATAAAGTGATTCATGAGAAAGGTTTATGTATGTTTTTCAAGGTTTTTAGTTAATATGTTGCCGCACGATGCTACGCGCTCTGTCTCGCTTAGCGTTGGCGATCGTTCACAGAATAGGACGACGATTCTCTTATCAACTGCTCAAATCTACGCGTATTACAATAACAGACAAAAGACCGTAGTCAGGTGGATTACTCTTGACGCTTTCGAGTTCTAAACCGAATCGAGTATCAGTCGATTTCATGCTATTTCGTACTCTTGAAATCAACACTAGCGCATGATCGTACTGTGGCTCAAATAGGAACTAACTTGGATCGACTTCGTCGTTAGGATCGAAAAATCGGTACTCTCCACGCAATCTGACAGCTCTGGATCGAGTCGTTCAATCGAAAATAGATGTCAAAATAGACGATTGAGAAAAAGGTACTTTGTTAGGATCGAGTGCGATTATCTTAGTGCTTTATTGTGATATTTATTTAAAATTCTACATTATTATCGTTCATTTTGCAATACCAAACCAAATAAACACATGCGTGAAGATATTTGCTACATATAAGTCGATATAACAACTAGATTATTAAAATTGAAATTCTCAAGGATTTCGAAGAAACTCTCAAGTGTTCATAAATGGATTATTATATCCTACAAGGATAAATCTACATGATGATGATGATATTTCTATTAATAACAAGGTAAGTTGTAACATTTAGGTTTTCACATAAGATGTAGGTATATTTGTTTGCATCTCTTCCATTTCTTTAATTAAGCCAATAAGCCTAAATCTCTCAGTGGTACTATAAAGGCATAAAAGGCCGGCCACAAATGTGAGTATATGTGTAAATGTATTATATGTAATTTGATAAAAAGTATATGAGGAATAGGATTGTAATTTACAGATTTTGTTTGCATCATTATTTTATGCTACTAAGATATAGAATGATAAACATCATGGCGATTTTATAACTCAAAAGAATGTTTAGAAATTGGACTAACCATAAAATATTTATAAAGTTACCTTTATCTCAGGAATCAAGATTTATACATAAAAATAATATAGGTTATATGGGTATAGGTTAAGTGATGGAGATAATTAACAATGGTTTTATATAAATCTTATGTTACTAAGCTTTACTCTTTAAGTTGAGTTGTTGTGAGCTCTCGTTTGTTTGATTACCATACCACGTTTAGTTTGGTCTTCAAGTGGCTAATATCTGTATGTGTACCATAATGTATGCCAAATTTAAATTTATTTTATAGAAATTAAGTTTTTTATTTGTAACATGAATAGTTTTCTAATATAAGTTAGATATGTGTCACCCTGGTTATTTAATAATTAACAAGGCATTCAATAAAGGGTTATTAAATACAATTGATAAGTAGAAAAATGTACTATTGGTAATTCAAGATTATTGAAAAATTCTAACATCATACTAATAAATAACAATACATTGTTTTTTTAGGTGATCCTGGTAACATCCTAAGAAGAATAAAAAATACACTTATAGTAAATACACGAGTTGGATCTCTTAAAAAGGACAAAATCTTGTAAAGGATTATAACCAAATTGTTCTATGAGACATTGTGGTACAAGTAAAATTCCTGAAGGTTATTTATCTCATCATAGTGTCCAGTAACATTAGTGAATAGTAAATATATGCTGTGTTTTTTTAAAATTGTTGTGTTAGAAGCTCTTGTTATTAATAAAGAATTGCAAAAGAAGCCCTTTTTTATTGACAATTTTTGTAAATTAATATTTGAATTATAAACTCATTTATCAAGTTCAGGAGAGTCCATCTATATGGTGAACTATGAAGTGCTCAATGGGACAGTATATGAATATGTATAAGTGTATGTACGAGTATATAATCCATGGTGGTAAACTTATTTATTAATTGTGACAATTTTTAAGCTTTGCATAAAATATCATGTCATAAGATTAAAAATAAACAATTTCCAGACTACACCTTCAATATCCCTATATTGTATAATATTCTTAATCAAGTAAGCTACACTTATCATGAAATATGCTATGGTCGCTAATGTTTTTATTATAAAAGTGGTTATGATTGATATCACTGTGATATTACATTGTAAGACACCAATTATCTGGCAAAGTTATATTTAGATGTCTAAATAGCTATATGTTAATAAAAGTAGAATATAACTTCATAACAATTCTCTCTATAGCATATTTTAAATCTTTTCTTGATATATTTATATGACATAAATCTATAGAAACTTTATACAAGAGTAGTAGTTTATATAACTGTGTTACTAATTCCTAATGTTAAAAAATATTACAAAAGAGATATTTTATTTGTGAAATATATTGGCACACAGATTAGAATCCATTATTTATAGTTCATATATGGTATTTATTAATGATGTTAGAGCTACACTACATACAGAAAATATTACTTTAGTTTATGTCTGTAATGGTAAATAGATTAATTATTGTTTGGATTTTAAGTATCTATTTTCATACTATATTAGTGCAATAATCATCACATTCAATAATTTATTTTGTGTATGATATTCGTAATCCATAAAAAATACACTTAACCTAAGAAACATCACAGTTGCTACGGTTTTTATCCCGATATCGGACAAGACAGAAAAGTTAATACTTATTAAATCATATAACTTTTAAAATGAGTTGGAAAATGTACAATATACCTAATTAAAGAATGTAATATGTTTATAGGTATCTTTAAATGTATGTTCCTAAAAGATGAAGTTTTATATTAACACACGCATTGCATGAATATTCTCTTTTGCACAATTTAAATAATTTCTTAAAATATATGTAATATAAATCGATAGTCATATAATAAATACATCCCATAATTTTGTAAAACATTCCAATGTTTTGATATTTAATCTGACAGTCCGAAGCACAGATTACGGTAGACTTTATTCTGTGACACAGACTAAAAAACATGTTCTCAATATTAAAATCTTTACTTAAGCATGATTTTAATAGCTGTGATATATTTTTATAATATTTAACCTTATATAAATCATTACTCTAGCGTTATAAAGGTAGATAACACTACAAAAACTATGAATCAAGCTAAAAGAGATAACACTTTACTGTGACGTATTGTGTGTATACTATGACCGGATACACTAACGACGCCGTTATGAATCGATCGTGAAACGTTCTTGATCCTCGATTCGATTTGGCTCAAGAGTACCCTTTTAGTTCGAGTTTGGATCAACATCAATTTCGAATCAGAAACAAAACCAAATTGAAATCAATTTCAAGAGTTAGACCACTGGTAATCGCTTCAACTTCGACCATATAAGATTAATAGCTGTGCCCGCGACTCAGTCTGCGTGGACTTTAATGTAAAAAATACAGTGACTAATAAAATCACCTGAATGTATCGAATCCATTTACTTACCTACTTTTCTCTCGTACTTAAGTCGCGTCGTCATTAAAATTACAATAACTTTTGATAGAGTAAACCGAATTTAATGAAACTAAGAGTATATGTTACGGGAGGGTATGCTTTAAGATTTTCTTGATATGAGGTTTTATCGTGAATACTTTAGCAGTGTTTAGCAGTGATACGTGTCCAGACAAAGAAACGGACAGACAAACTGTTGAGTTTGACCGAATAAGCGAATAGTAAATGGATTAGTACAAATGTAAGATAATTAGACATCGCAATAAAATAATTAGAAGATTAAGAGTAGTAAAAGGATTAACGGCAATAAATAATTATGAGGGTCTTTATTATAGGGCAACAGATATACTTTTATTAACAAGTGCAGGTGTTGTATGTCTAAGGGATGCTATAAATGATGTAACGATGCGGCATCACCTTAAATACCAAAATCGGCCTGTTTTGACCAGTGTATAATGAGCATCGAAACTACGCAGTTCGTTGTCTCAATAATGTAAACGCATCTTTTCTTTTCTTATATTAAAACATAGAATTTAAAAGTTTTTCTTTTTTTCATCTTTTCACCAGTAGTGTTGAAAAAACCGCTTTCTTTTTCCCAAGTCACAAAAATAATTGAAGTATTTTAACACAAACGTTTCTAAAAATGATTGAAATGTGCTAGGTCCGTTTCCTCGGCGTGGAGCCCTTGAGTACGTTGCTCGCGCGATACAGTGACACAAAAACTTACATCACTGTGACAACATTACACATATCACCTCCACACACGTGCACGCTTACACGCATACACAGGCAAGTGGAAGGGTTTTATTTTTTTCCCTTATCAAACTGAAATAGTTTAGTAAATTATCCGATACGAAATATATATAAGAGTTGTTGAGGTATGTATGCTTGTACACATATATGTTTCAACAACTCATATATGTATAAATAGTTAGCTTAGCTTAGGTTAGCTGTTATTTATAATCATATATGCGCCCAGGCGGCCCAGGGGTTTTTAGTCGCTAGGAGTCCGACATAACCCTCCCGCTGTCCACCGGCAGTGGGAGGTGTATCCAATGTAGGATTTTCCCCTGGATAAAAAAAAAGGTTAGCTCAGATAGATCGCGAATTGCATGTATCAGGCAACAGCCAAAGCCGAGGTGTGCCGTGCACCCTTGAGCTAGTTGTCGAAATAAAATTGGCTAAGTGCCTTAAGCGCTCGCCTTAGTAGCCCGGTAAAGCTGTTAAGACCTTGGTGGGTTAATAGCGTAATAAGTTCGAAAAATAAAAAATTGAAATGTATTTTATTACTTATTCCAAGACACCAATCTAAAAAGTACAGACACGTTAGATCTAAATTCTTATTATGTGTAACAAGTATTTTAGGTCGTACCCGATCTGTGTGCTGGATACGTCTCATCCCTAGTGCCTTTTATTTACCTGTGTTGTTATATGGTATAGATAAGAATACAGTGACGGTTAATGCAAACATAAAATCAATCAACGTTTACTGGTAACCGTATTAGAAAATATTTTTACTTGTATTAGCCGATTCCCGTGAGTTTAGTACTTTATAATGAATAATAAATGCTTGCTCGGCTCTCCCAAATGAAATTACCCGACTAAATTATTGAACACATCACCTCGACTACGGGTTGGGATATAAATCGACTTCGTTATCTATTTACCTTATATGCAGTGAGCAGGAAAAAGTTTCTCAACTGGATTTTGTGAGGGCGTTTTATTGTACGTTTCTGATGCTTGGTTTATTAAATAAGCTTATTTTTAAATACTATAAATATTAGTCATGTAGGCGTATGATCTTTCTTTTTAAGTGGTTTTTTTTGGCGCACTGAGCGTTATTTCTTGCCAAAGATAAAGTTATGATTTTGCGTCATGACTTTGCTACCCAAGAAGGATAATCGGTCGTATTGCGCTTCGGTGGCTTACACCAGACTAGCAACGCGTAGGATGGCGGCCTGTGTACATGTTTTATTCATGTTTTGTATTGAGATTGTGAAGCCCATCATATGGTTGATGAATTAATAGACTGTATAGAAAAGTATATAATTATTATTCGGAGTGCCAACAGATGTGAAAGAGAGACAAATGGTAATAATTTCAATTTACAAATCACGACGTTTAAATAATTCACACTGTAATTAATTTAAAAGTTCAAAAGAGAACACAGGTTAAATTTCATTGTTTTGACATTTTCCATCTATCGCCAGTTCTTATATCTGCCTCGATTTTTTTTAATTGTACCATCAAAAAGTGACGTCACTGTAACTGAAGATAGCATAATAATAAAACTCGGAGGGCGTAAATAGACTGTATTCTATCTGGTTAGAGTTATTTCTTTTATGGTAACAAGAAAATATTATAGTCTGTCGTTACTTTGCACATCCGCTTGGAATTAATTGGCCGCTACCACGTCTCACATTTGAAACTATTTTCAGATTTGACTATTTCAGGTACACGTCGTACAATTAAAATCAAACGTTTTTTGTTTCAGTGAAACGTGGTAGAGGCCAATCAATTCCAAGTGGAAGTGCAAAGTAACATCTACTATAATATTTAATTATGGATTTCCGCAAAGTAACGCCTTCTTCAATCAAATCAGAAGAGATCTTTCATTTGTTTGTTTGAGATATTCGATATACAATAGATTAATATAATTCGGCCAGTCTGCGAAGAGATGAGATATTAGTCACACGCTACACGTTTACTATCATTATTAATATTATAATGCGACACTGTATGTTTGTTTGTTTGTTACGTGCTTTCACGCCTTAACTGGTCAATTGATTATCGTGAAATATTACATTTTCAGTATACTTTACTGGAAAGGACATAAGGTCCCTAAAACACTGAAAAACTGTACCGTTCGTAAACGTAAACGCTTACCTGCGATATTCATAAAGTATTTATCAAAAGATTTCAATGATATTGAACGTTATTAATTTATAAATTGTAGTGGAATTTCGAGCACTAGACGAATACAAGTCATAGTAAAAATAGATCACGACTTATCGTCAATAAATGAGATAGTTATGATTGAAAAAAAATTCAAAACGGACAGATAGCCGAGATCACTTGTGATTCAGGAAGGCAGTCGGGCCTACGTGAAAGGAGCTTACGCGCTCACCTGCTTACATGGCTATATAGAGCATTTCTAAAGACGAATTCTTTTTATATTAGTACTAGCATAGTTCCGCTCAATCGGCCATTAAAAAAATGACAGCGTCAATCAAATCCAAGAATTCAGCTACAACCATCTACGAAAAATTCTGTATCTAATGATCATAGCGCTTTGCTGATACTTCTTGTAGTTTTGAGGGGGTTTGAGCATTAAAAGAACTGTATTTACATTTTATATATATACTAGCGGGCCCGGCGGACGTTATCCCACCCTGAAAATAATAAAATCTTGACAAATAATATATCTAAACCTTCCTCATGAATAACTTTATCTACTCAAAGCATCAAAATATATTGATGAGTATAAGGAGGATTCTAGATAATTCCAAGCTCAGTCTACATAATTTCTTTATTTAATTTTTCATTATCTAAAGCTGAGCATTTGTACAACAGATTTTGTGGTAGTAACTATGAAACTCCCAAACACCTCTTGTGTGAATGTGATACACTGAAGCCTACACGAAACCACATTTTAAGAAAGCACATATTCAATCAAAAAAGTCCTGCAGTTCTTAATGCTATAGTACTAGGCATGGAGCTCTAGTAATACGGAGCGATCACAATAGATAATTACTGCTCGCAGTGATACAGGACTAAGGCCTACATAACCCCCTTTTTAGAAGAAGAAAAAGAATATCTAAAGCTGATGTTAGTAAACTGATTTTAATGAAACCAAGACTAAATGTTACTCGAGGATATGCTTTATGATATTCTTGGTGAGGTTTTATCGTGAACGTAGTACTTTAGCAGTGATGCGTGTTCATACAAACAGACATACAGACAGATATTTCTACAAATGATTGAAGTGTATTTTATTACTTTTTCCAACCATTTTTTTCACGTAAATCTAAAAAGTACAGGCGCTTAGGTTTATATTCTTATTATATGAATAGATGAATACTATTAGGTCTTTAGCTATGAAACTGCCGTTTTGTATGAAAAAATTTTAACGAATTTTTTTCATGTATTTTTTATTTGTATTAATCGAAGTAATCACCCATGCAATCAATGCATCTTTGCCAACGCAGTGACAGTTTATTTATGTCCTTCGTAAAGAAATCAGCTGGACGGGAGGCAACAAATTCTTCAAAGGCACTTTGTACTGCCTCTCGGGTATTGATTTTTTTCCCGCCAAGGAGTTATCCAAATTCTGGAAAAAGTAGTAGTCTATAGGCGCAAGGTCTGGTGAGTAGGGCGGATGACGGAGAACGTCCAACCGCTAGTTCTGCAACTTGGAGACCGTCTGCTGTGCAGTATGAGGTCGCGCGTTGTCGTGCAGGAGCAGCGGAGACGAGCGATTGATGAATGCTGGTTGGAGATGTGCCAGCTTCTCCATCATTGTGTTCAATTCTTCACAGTACACATCTGCAGTAATGCTCACCCCGTTTGGTAAGAAGCTGTGATGAATCACACCGGCGCTAGACCACCAAACAGTGACCATCACTTTTCTAGGGGTATGTTTTCGTTTAGAGCATTGTTTAGGTGCTGAACTAGGATCCAACCAACTTGCTGAGCGCTTGCGGTTATCAAACAGAATCTAGGTAACAATGCGGTTCAAAATTCCTTCATTTCTGTGTCTGTTGAGCAGTGCAAGGCACGTCTCGATCCGTACTTCGCGCTGTCGATCATTGAGTTCGTGGGGCAACCATTTGTTAAGCTTTTTTACCTTGCCAATTTGACGCAAATGGACTAATATTATTTTGACGCTAACGTCGAAAGCTGCTGCTATTTCAGCCGTAGATTGTGTATCATCAGCTTCCACAATCGCCTTTAATTCGTCATTGTCGACCAAAGTCTTCGGACGACCGCGAGGTTCATTTTACAGGTGGAAATTCCCAGAACGGAAGCGAGCAAACCAATAACAGGCGGTGCGTTGGTTTGTAGTGTTAGCTCCGTAAACGTCGTAGATGTTGCGTGCCACTTGTGCTGCGTTGCTGCCACGACGGTACTCATATTCCATAATTACTCGAATTTTTAACGTATCCATGATGACAAAAAAGATTGAAATGCGATGAAAATATAACATTAATCAATAAACAAATGACTACTTTTGGAAAAAGAATTGCATGTTTTTAAAATAAAATTACTTTAAAATTAGAATTCTTAGCCAAACAAAAATCATTTTGATTTGAAATGGCCAGTACTGCAGAACGGCAATTTCATAGGTAAAGACCTATTATAAATGCGAAAGACGATGAAGTAATATCTATTTCTATGTTCTTGAAAACATAGTTCACAGTACATACTGTTATACAAGTTCCGTCCTCAAGACTAATATCATTTTATCACTGCCTTCAGTGCTGCAGTTTTTTAGGTCGGTTATATATAGATATAGGTTGCAGTAATTATGTAACATCAAGTGGTCTGTTCGCTACATCATCATTTTTGGGTACGCGGATGACAGCACTGTATCTGAGAGGTATATACCCAGTCCTAGAACCAGCTTACCAGAAATCCATAATGAGAGAGAGGCCATGATCGAACGGTTAAATAAGAACCTTAAGTTTGTTGCCGATCGGGGTGCTTCAAACCTGGTTAAGTTTAACCCTGAAAAGATACAGACGTTTCTTTGCTCTACAAAACATAGTCCGTTCGACTTGACTCCTACTTTCCAAGGGGTTTCCCTACAAGTTACGGACAACCTCGAGCTACTTGGGATCCAGCTAACATCAGATCTCAACTTCGGACGTTCGATTGAACAAAAAGCAAGAACAGCTTCAAAGAAACTTGAGATCCTCTCTAAGGTTAACCGTTATTTCATACCGGAACAGCTTCCAGCTTGTACCAAGCTCAAGTACGCTCATGTGTGGAATACTGCTGTCACATATGGGATGGATTAGCCAAATATCAACTGGCCGCTCTTGACTCCATCGAACGTCGTACTCGTCGGCTTGTAGGTGATGAAGCGCTGTGGGAGACAAGAATGCTCAATTTAGAGCATCGAAGGTAAGTGGCTTGTCTCTCGGTGTTTTATAAGTTACACAGAGAGTGTGCACAGGAATTACATGATTTAATTCCACCGTCCCCATTCCATCAGGGGACGACTAGACGCCGTGAGGGCTTCCATCCTTATGCAGTTGATAGTCCTGAGATTCGTACGAAGCGATTTGCTTCCACATTTATTATACGTACGGCTAAGGTGTGAAATTCACTCCCGTCATCATACAACTTGGGAGTGTTCAAGAGTAGAGTGAACAGGCATTTAGCAGGTAAGCGCGCGTAAGTGAGATCGTGGCTAAGCGCGTACCTGTAAAACTTAAATATATATATATATATATTAATATATATTTCAAAAATCCAGACAGTCATAACGACTGCCGAGAGTGGGGGAAACTCAAAACAATAAATTAAATGTGTTGTCTTTTGAATTTTCATTTTAATTATAGTGTGAATGACAATATTTAAATTCCAGAATTTGTTTATTGAAACTATTAACATTAGTGTGCTTTTCATATCTATTGCCACTCGGAGCAAAAATTATATACATTTTTATAAAATCTATTAATTACTCAAAAAAGATGACACGAAATTATAAATTCTCCTACCAAAAATACCATGCAACGCGCCTAAAGAAGTTTGCACTTCAAAAAATCCACCCTATCCAGAACTTATCTAACTCAATGTAAGCGCGTCTCATTTGTTTTGCACGACGCACATAATAACGCGATCAAAACGTATGAGAATTTTGACAGAGAAACGTGACCCGACTGCTCGAGCAACTGAGGAATTTATTTGAGCCGGCAAATTGAGTAACTGAGCATACAAAACGGTTGGATAAGGTAAAAACTATAGTTCCGAAGAGTTCCGAGTTGAAATACGTATAAATGAAATAATTGGAACTATTTGAATTGATTGGAACCGTTGTATCGGATTTGTTATTGATTATATAAGTGTTTTTATTTTATTTAAATCGTGAATTATACATGCAGTTCAACATTTAATATATGGTTAATATAAAAGCCAGCATTAATTGGTGATAGCGAGATTTTTCAGATAACCCTTTTATATTTCCCAGAAAGAAAATTCAGAGGTGATTTGGATTCAGTAACTCAGCATAACATAAACTAATAAATAAGATAAAAATGTAACACAAATGACATAAACTATAACATACGTATAAAAAAGTCGAGGCAGCCATGGTGGTAGAGCCACGCTGAAACTATTACTGGCTTCAGCATGAATGGGTCGCCTCGTCCGGGGTACCACCCTCTCATAGAAAACCGACGTGAAGTAACAGTGCTTGCATTGTCGCGTTTCGTTCGGTCAGTGAGAGCGTCGGAGGCCCACCTCCCCTCCTCTCTCCTCTACCTCTCCCTCCCCTAACCCTTCCCCCAAAGGGTGGCAACGCACTTGCAACTCCTCTGGTGTTGTTAGTGTCCATGGACGGTGGTGATCACTTAACACCAGGTGACCCACATATTCGTTTGCCATTAATGACATTAAAAAAAAAGAGAATTGCCGACAGCCGTGAAAACTCAAACCTGAGTTAAACGTGTTCTCTCTTGAATTTTCATATTCATTATAGCGTGAATGACAGACAATATTTAAATTTCAGAATTTGTTTACTGAAATTATTAACATTAGTGTGGTTCTGTTATCTATTGGCATTCGGAGCAATAATGATATACATTTTTATAAAGTCTAATAATCAATTAAACGTAAAATTAGTTGCAAAATATCAATATTACGTGTACTACGCGTTGATAGTCTGACGCAAGCCACGCAAGTGCAATATGGGAGTTCATGCTTACATAGAATGTTATGACGCGAAATTATAAATTTACCTCCGGTCAAAAATACCGCCCAAAGAAGTTGTCACTTCAACAGACTCACATTCGTATTTATTGTACTAGTTAGGATTTCTGATTTCCGAAGTACTGTACTCATTCAGATATTTTGTAGATAACTTTATTAAATAACACTACCATAATTCTCTGAGAATAAATGAACGGGCTTAAATATATTTTGATTCCCATGAACGTAATTGATTACACATACATATATAGGTATTTTACATCTAGATGCAGCACCTAGTAACATGCTAATCGTACATAAGTACGCTCTGGCCAAGGTCGAACCCGTGGTACCGACGATAGAACTCTCTACAACAGTTCCAATTATGTTTGCGTCGATAATTCACAAAAAAAAAACAATGTCAAAATTCACTTTAAGATATGTAATACAATTAATTACATAATAACAGTAATGTTAGATTATAAGAACTCCGACTGTTGGGTTAAAGGTCTATTACTAAGAGAAGCTACGGACACAGTCACCACGGAGCCCATGACGTATTGGTAATTTTAAGTTCAAAAAAATGCACAGTTCTATATTTTATCCCACGAACTATAAGAAAATTTCTCAGGTTATGGTTTTCCCGGTATGACTACTGTTACAATCGAATCGACATTCTATCAGTCGAAATATTCAATCACCGCGGCTTTTATATATTCCAAATTATAATCGATTGCTAATATTCGAATTACTCATTGACTAACCGCAGTGAATAAGTCGTTTCTGTAGTCGAATTTAACATTTCTAATATTTCAAACATTTAACGATTACCGAATACGAATCGAATCGTATCGAACATCATTCGCGCACCCCTAATCATTCATACTTATTATTTATTATTATGTAATAGATGCTTGGTGACATTTGTAGCGGCACCCTTGTGTTGGAGGGTTGTGACCTTGTCGCTACCTGAACTAATTCCGTAAAGGTTACATTACGAAATAGTAAATGACAAATTTAGTAAACATATTGTCCCTCACTGGCTTTATGTGACGTCATGGTTCGGTACTCCTGTGTTATTCATCGAATATTAAAGGTTTATTGTGTAGTAAATAATGGAAGAAACAACGTATTTCCTATAGCGTATACACTTGATTGTGAGTACATATTATAGTCTGATCTTGCTTGGGTAACCTTGAAGCTTGCAATGATGTATCGTAAAACAGATATTTCACAATACGATATCGGAAAATATTTAACTATCTATTTTCAATGGGTGAAGGTACTTTCAGAGTATCGGGTTACATTGTAGGGAATAAGAGAGAAAACACATAACTTATTTTATGATAAGATTTATGATAATAATATTTTATGATAAACACATAACTGATCTACATGTAATTGGCTTATAATTAAGATACCCAATTTGATTTTTATAGATGTAATCGATAAACCGATATAATTATCGATATTACCTCATGTACTTATCCCTAGACATTATATAATTCAGCAACACTAATTGTATAAATTGTAAATCGCCCTCTAAATAACATAAAATGGTAATAATAGTTTCATTCAAATTCTAAAGTATATATATAAACAATATAAATAAACAATAGCAATAAACAATAGCAATATTAAGCAACAGTAGTTATTTATGTAACTGGCTAGAGGATGCTATATTGTGTCTATATTACAAATGCGTCTCGAAAACTGCATGTGATTGACCAGAAAACACATAACGAAAGGAGCGTCCGCTTTGCACGACCGTACAAAGTGGAATGACATTACATGACTATTTTCCAGAATTTTTACAAACATTTCATATCTACCCGCGATATTTACTGTTATTCATATATTATCATTACATAGTATAAAACAAAGTCCTCTACAGCGTCTGTCTGTCTGTCTGTTCGCGATAAACTCAAAAACTACTGAACGGATTTTCAAGCGGTTTTCACCAGTGGATAAAGTGACTCATGAGAAACGTTTTAATATACAATTTGTCAATGATTTTTTTATAATCAGGGCGGGACAACGTCTGCCGCGACCGCTAGTTTATATATACATAGATAGTCTTTAAGTCGTGAACAGTAATATAAATAATTACCTTATTATACGTTATAGGATTTAGCGTTCGACGACAACGGCCTAAGATGGTAAACATTCTAAACACAGAAGATGCTGGATCTAAAATGCAGTTACCGATACTCACTATAAGGTGTTTGGCGACATATTTTCTAATTGAGGGTGGAACCTAGCTAGCTAGACTTAAAAGCCCTACCACCGTGCAGGTGGTAGATCCACGCTGAAACTACTACTGGTTTCAGCATGAATGGGTCGACTCGCCCGGTGTAGTACCACCCTCTCACAGAAAACCGACGTGAAGTAACAATGCTTGCATTATTGCATTGGATTTTAGTTCGGTCAGTGAGAGTGCCGGATACCCATCTCGCCCGCCCTTCTCCCTCGTGCTCTTCCCCCCTTCCTCCCACAAACACAGGAAGGCAACGCACTTGCGACTCCCCTGGTGTTGCAAGTGTCTATCGATGGCGGTGGTCACTTAACATCAGGTGACGCCACCTGTTCGTTTGCCTCCTATAATATATTTAAAAAAAAAACTCATCACTATGTTTTCCTTCAATGAAAGCTACGACTCCGTTGCTAGAACACGAAGAAGCGGTGTCAACTAAGCTATCATCGATACAAAACTTTTTTTTTTAATTTTCTAAAAAAACAAAAGAAATCCACAATAATACAGGAAGCAGTTACAATAACACACATTTCGTACACACAATATAATACCTCGTAACGCAATAATTTTCCATTTCACGAATACAATTCGTACGTCAAGAGTTAAGGATGAAGTGGGCGGAGTGAATAATGTTCGTGTGTTGTCACTGATGGCGGCTTTATGTTCGGTAAAATATATTCCTTATTCTATTTCAATTACAATTCAATTTTTTTTATTTTAGTTTAGCCAAATTTATTTAGGTAGAGACATGCTGAAGCTATTACTGGTTTCAGCATGAATGGGTCGGCTCGCCCGAGGTAATACCATCCTCTCACAGACTCACCCACTCGCCTCTCCTCTCAAACACAAGCTGGCAACGCATTTGCGAATCCCCTGATGTTGCTTATATCTATCAACGGCGGTGATCACTTAACATCAGGTGACCTGCATATTCGTTTCTCTCCTATGATTTAAAAAAATAAATTAAAAATAATTGTTTCATGTCAACGTAGAATATCCAACGAAAGTTCTTTGTTACTATTTCTAAAATTTTTGTTTGTTATATATATTAAGAAGTAACTTAACCAATATATATTCTTAATCCTGGGATGTTCTTAAATTCATCATGCCAGCTTTCACTATGTTTTTTGTTATATTATACAATACTAGCTAATACCCGAAATTTCGTTTGCGTCGTTCAATTGTTTTGTTATATCCAAAAGGGATTATTAGGCAGGGTTTTGGACGAAACCTCCCAGGCGTCCTGACTTTTCCCGACACTTACAACAGTTAAACGTTCCTCATGAACCATTCTATCTATTAATGAAATCTATTCAATAGTTATTGAGTTTATAGCGAACAGACAGACAGTGACAGGCGTAGCGGAGGACTCCATTTTACAATATGTAATCATCATATGGAATTATTTTTAAAGTTACAAGTTGTTTAGATGACTATTGTATATTCTATTGGTGTATTGCACTTAAACCATGAAAATTAACGAATATAAGCAGTAGATAAAGATTGTATCCAAAATAACAATAAATATAGAGATAACAATAACACTGCCATATGTAGGAGAAACGTCAAATCAAAAGCAGCAAAATATAGACAACCGACAATTTGGCATTTGAAAAGAAAACTGATAAATTATTTTATTTGTATTTATGGAATCATGATGAATATTGGAGAAGTTTTTAATCCTGAACCCCACATTTTAAAACATCTTCGTAAAGTACGACCGAGTTATTCACACCGAGCTTGCGACACTTATAAAAAAACTCTGTCGCTCTTCAAAATAATATTCGAATCGCTGAGCGATTGCTTCCCTAAAATTATTAAAAAAAGTGCACCCAAACTGTGAGATTAAAGACAAGAAAGTGAACCAAGACAAATTATACATTTAATGAAATCTTTATTTTAAATAATTGCAGAGTTCGCTAACTTCACCCTAATGTAAGGATTTATAAATCTTCATGCGATACGAAATATTTATGAAACAATCAAGCGTAAGAAATTACTGAATCCCGTCAACGTATCGCCGAGGCCAAATATCGAAATAATAAGAGAGACTATCGGTATTTGATACATCAAAGAAGCAGCTCTGGACCCAGTGAACCGAACAAAGTTCTTTGATCCTTCACTCATGAAAGTATAAACATACCTACAATAACATCATATGGAGTAGAAAATGCATGGCCGAGACTGGAGACGTTTAAAAGTCGTAAAGTCCTCTCAACTTGCTTTTTAGGATTGTTTTTATAGTATGACATAAACTATTATGTATAAATCAGTTTCTATACATATAATAAGAATGTAAATATAAAGTGTATGTCTTTTTAGATTTTTGTGAAAAAAAATATAGTAGATGTCTTGGAATAAGTGATAAAATATTTTTCAATAATTTTGTAAAATGTTTGTATATCTGTTTCTTGAACACTTATCACTGTTAAAGTACTGCGGTCACTATAAAACCTCACGAACCTCAAGAAAATCATAAAGCATATCCTCAAGTAACGTTCAGTCTTGGTTTCGTTAAAATCGATTCACTCTATGAACACTTATCGTAATTTTAATGACGACGCGCCTTACGTACGAGAGAAAAGTAAATAAGCTAATGGATTTAATACATTCAGATGATTGTTTTAATCACTGTTTTTTACATTAATCCACGCGGACGTAGTCGCGGGTATACCTAGTTAAGAATATGATTATATCTTTAAGAAAGTACTCATAGCAATTTTCTAAACAGTGGTAGAACATGTGAAACATTCATCGCGGTAGTACGATTAGCCTTCTACAGGTGATTTAGATAAAATTTGTTACTTTGAAGTATTCATTTTGGACTTTTATTGTCCATATTTTTTTTGAGTTCCATTACCGTACGACTCGACCCAAATTGAAATCCCATCCGTTTCATCTGGACGGTTAGAAGTCGTCTACTGTGCGGATTTCGCATGCAGTTTTTCCACGTACGTTGGTTCTCCGGAATGAGCTCCCAGCGACAGCGCTTCGGACCCAATATAACCTATAAACCTTCAAGAGCTCGTCTACTCCTTCCGCAAAGGCCGACAACGCATCTGTGATGTCCGTCGTGTCGCAGGCGCCCATGGGCAGCGGTGATTACTTACCAGGTGACTGACTGTTCCTTTGCCTTCAATCGATTGAATAAAATGTAACCAGGTACTGTGTAATATAATTGATTGTAAAGGCATTATATTTTAAATACCTTTTTTTATTATGCATTAAAAACGATCATATTTTTAACGAAGGTGGCCCGAAGCCTATGAAATAAACATTTACCAACAAACACAGGTTATAAATCTTCCATTTAAAATTTATATTTTTCAATGATTAACGACTCGTCTTTAATGTATAGCAGAAATAAAATTTACGTTCAACTATTTATCTGTTATACTTTCAACAACCAGATATCTGGTTTTTCGAATTCTGATTCAATATTATTTTTATTTTAATGTTCTTAAAATATAATGACAATATTTTTATTAAAAGTTCGTTACAACACGTTAAAAACTTAGTTCTCTTAAGTAAACAATTGAACACGACTTTTATATAACGGCTTATTTTATACGTGGTAGAGCCACGCTAGAAGGTGGTAAAGCCACGCTAAAGCTGTTACTGGTTTCAGCATGAATAGGTCGGCTCGCCCGGGGTAGTACCACCCTCTCACAGAAAACCGACGTGAAGTAACAGTGCTTGCATTTTTGCGTTTCGTTCAGTCAGTGAGAGCGCCAGAAGCCCACCTCGGCTCCCGCTCCCCCTTCCCTCGAACCCCTCACCCTCCCCCAAACACAGGCTGGTAATGCACTTGCGACTCCCCTGTTGTTAGTGTCTATGGACGGGGGTAATCACTTAACATCAGGTGACCCACCTGTTTGTTTATCTCCTATGATATATAAAAAAAAGACAGAGTAACTTTCGCATTTATAATATTAGTAAGGATAATTATACTCAGGTTTCCTTCCTGTTAGTTTGATTTTATTATTTCGTGAAGTGTACGTGTTTCATTTGCATTAATTGTGAGCTGCTATTTATATTTTTAATTCAAATTTATCATAATTATTTCGCCCCTTTAATAAAAAATTTAACTCGAAATTTACGTTCTTTAGAGATTCCAGATATTTTGTACAACGACCAAATAGCAATATAATTACACTACGTATCCCTACTTCTAAAATTGACTTAAAGCGCTTCATTTATTTTTAAGATAAATGTAAGTCGAACGAAATGTTTACACATTGTCAAATTTTAAACGCGTGTTCCCATAAAATTGAATTTTCAAGTTACTTCTTTTTTTTTATTAAAAGAGCGATTTAACTCTTGTAACCCTTCACCGATTTTAAATTATGTCTATTAATGCTTAGCATTATCATTTAGTCTCAATAGAAAATAATAAATATTTACGAGCTATGTGCTAAATCCAATTTCAGCAGTTCCTATTAATTTACTTTTTTTACATCATAGGAGGCAAACGAACAGGTAGGTCATCTGATGTTAAGTGATCACCACCGTCCATAGACACCTTCAACACCAGGGGCGTCACAAGTGCGTTGCCATCCTGTGTTTGTGGGAAGGGGGAGGAAGGGAAGCAGAGGAGAGGTGGGTCTCCGGCGCTCTCACTGACAGAACGAAACGCAACAATGCGAGTACCTACTGTTACTTCACGTCGGTTTTCTGTGAAAGGGTGGTACTACCCCGGGCGAGCCGGCCTATTCATGCTAAAACCAGTTACAGATTCAGCGTGGCTCTACCACCTACCAAAAGATCAAGATTTTCAAATTTTGTTCATGTAATATACAAAATATTAAAAAAAAAAAACTAAAAATCTTATAGACGACAAAATTTGAACTTCGCACTCGGTGTATAAAAAGTGAAATTTAAAAATTTGTGTGTGTATTTATGTACACGCGTTAGAAGTTATACTTCTTTCGCGTAACAAGATAAAAATCTTTTCAAATATTTTATCGTTTGCCTTATTCTACGTTTGTAGAAAAAACGACACTAACAATAGTAAAAAGGTATTTAATACATTGAAAGTTTTAATATAAAGAAATACAAACAACAAATACAATGGAACAAAATGTTGACTATAGCTAACTTCAGGGTGTCGGTTTTTCATGATGGTGTGCGTCCGCATCGTAAAAATTTACTCTCATTTTTCCCTAACGCGCCAAAAGAAGTATAACTTCAAAAATAAACTTGTTACATGAGCTACTAAAATTACATTTAGCTTATTTTGAAATATAAGGACACGTATTCTACTCTGAAAGATTTTTTACGAGTTAGTAAAAGTCTGAACAAAATCGGAGCAATTTAATTAATGCACCTATAGATTTGTGTTTACACTGAAGTTTCGTGTCGAAATAAAATACATTTAAAAGAAACTCAGTGCTTGTATGTACATTAAGAGTTTACGAACACCAGTGAGTGAGCTCGTCCCGGAACGTGTACAGAGCATGGGCGTAAATCGTTTCAAATGAGAGCTTCATGAGTGCAGATAAATTACATTAAATCTCCGACTCACGTTCCGGAAAATTCGCCAATGTTTCTCTGACAGTTACGGTGAGTATGATTTTTTTTCTTGTCGATTTTATTTATACAGATTCGAGTTGTATATCACTTTTACTTCAATTCGATCGAAATTCATTTTAAATGTCTGAAAATCGATTACTTACTGCAACTTATTCGGTGTTATTACAAAAAAGTTAAATACGTATTGAATACTTGCTTTGAAAATTTTCGAATTAAATGCACCGCGGTCGCTGAATGTTCGCCGTCTTGATCTTTTGTCTCGCTTTGATTAGATTAGGTTAGACTTGCGAAAAAGGATAACGCGAACTTACCTCGGGCGAGCGCGGTGCATTTAATTCGAAATCATTTTAAAGCAAGTATTCAATACGTATTTAACTTTTTTGTAATAACACCGCAAAAGTTTAAATTTATGGATAATATTCTACGATATAACATTTTATTAGATAATTTCATCTATTTAATGGTGGTAGAGCCCCGCTGAAGCTATTACTGGTTTCAGTATGAATGGGTCGGCTCGCCCGGGGTACTACCACCCTCTCACAGAAAACCGACGTGAAGTAACAGTGCTTGCATTGTTGCGTTTCGTTCGGTCAGTGAGAGCGCCGGAGACCCACCTCCATTGCCCTTCCACTTTCCCCTTCCCTTCCTTCCCCCACAACACAGGCTGGCAACGCACTTGTGACTCCCATGGTGTTGCAAGTGTCCATGGACGGTGGTGATCACTTACATCAGGTGACACACCTGTTCGTTTGCCTCCTATGATATAAAAAAAAATACAAATCTAAACGATCTGTTCGGGTGAAGCTAAGATGCTGTATGACTTGGTACTGACATCTCATTAATAACTCTCCTGATGGAGCTAGAAAAATTGGGGAACAATGGGGCTGATAAGTTCAGTGGAATAAAATCCCATAACACAAAAAAATGTAATGTAATGTTGCCGGTAGACACTAGTATTACACAAATAAATTGTTGAATACATGCAAAAAATACGCATTCATTATAAGATGCGTGAAACAACATGGGTGTCCAGGACACAAGAGAGTGCAAATTTTATGACAGCATGAATGAGATTGCAAACCACCTCTTATGTGAATGTGATCTACTGAAGTCTATGTACAACCAAATTCTGGGAAATCGTTGCTCTAGGGTGAGGTGCATGTGCTCTACCAAAATTCTGGGTTATATAAATGCTATAGGACTAAGCAGAGAGCTTTAGTTATGTGGAACGATTGCGATATATTATACTGGTCGCAGTGATAGAGAACTTAGGCCTGTGTACGCTCCCCTTTACGAAAGAAGAAATGCGCGAATATGTTTCGCGGAGTGGCAACATAACACTTTACTTTTTTTTGTGTAAAACATTCGATGTTACTTCTCATCTGGACTGGTGTTATTCGCGTTTACAGGAAATGTGCTTCTCACTCCCCTACACGTGCTCCCCGGATAGTGCTGATTCTGTTCAGACAGTTCAGACACTGTTCCACATAAATTGAACCTCACAGCGACAAATAGAGTAATCAATCAATCGAAAACAAATAAAAGATGGATGCTCTATTTAGCCATATGTTTAAATAAATAAACTTCTCATCTTATTCGTGTACCTTGAGTTATATATAAAAATCGATTCGTAAGAATTAAACTCCAATTTAAGCCCGAAGGTAATTGCTTATAAACAATTAAACTTCTAAAGATAACACTGAGTTATTATACCGGATATCGGGGAATAAGTTCAAGTCAGAAGGTAAACAAGTCAACGCCAACGTCGAGAGTCCTTCTAAGAAAATGTTCGATACAGTTCGGGAAATATCCACGATCGTTATAAAACCGGACACATCCTACACATAGAGTGCTTGTGTTGTAAACTTACTTTAAGAATTTTCTCTGCGAAAATTATGAGAAGTTAGATGTTCTTGCGTATCTTATTTAAATTAATTTGTTTAAATATTCTTCCAGCTTTTTATCTTGATATATGACTCGAATGATTATAAAAATACTTCTTATGTATATTGTAAATTCGTATTTAAAAATATATGTAAGTAATAATAATAAAATAACTGGCTCACTCGGCAAGTCGTTGTTGTGGCTTAAAATTGAATCGTGGCGCCTTCTATGAGATTTCTATAATAGTTGGTCCTACAGTTTTCTGTCAACAAACTAATTTAAAGCGCCATCTTTTCGAAACTTATGAAACTTACAATTAATAACAATAATCAACATTGACAATAATTTAATTTGTCATTTAAAAATATTGAGGCCAATAATCGAAATATAAAGTATGTTATCTCTCAAGTTGGACTAAATTATTAATAACTTCCAACTTAAATGAAGATCGGTTGAGTCGCTTCGGAGTTCATTATGGATAAATATCATGACACTGATTTTTATATATTTAGATGATAGCAGTTTGTATTGAGTCGTTTAAATTTCAGCTTATTCCACTATATTTTCATCCACATCATCCGTGAGTGTTCTCAATTTAAATTAATAAATGTACGCGATTTCCAAAAACGCCAGAAGTTAAAGCACTCCATCACAACCATTTCAGATGAATAGTTTTTTTTAATACTTTTTATTGTAGCTCGGCAAAATGACTGCACTGTGCCTCATGGTAAGCACAATACAATCCAAAAACAACGGCGACCACCGAGAGATACGCCCTGCTCCGGTGGTCGTCGTTGTCATGCCGGCCTGCGTAAATGTCTCTTCACGTTACGTTATTTTTACGGTCAGTAACATTTTTTATAAGTTTAACGCCAGAAGTATTTAATTTAACTCCTCGGCTGATTTATTAAGAGGCAGATCTTTAAAATTGCGGAAAAGTTTTTAATATCTCTTTAAGTGAAAACTTCTTTAGGCTCGTTGAGCAATATTTTTGGCTGGTGGTAAATTTATAATGTCGCGTCATGAGATGCTAATAAGCGTGACCAGCCGTATTGCGCTTGTGCGGCTTGCGTCACACTAGCGACGCATAGTATAGGGGTTTGTGTACCTATAATATTGATATTCTGCAGCTTATCATACGTTTGATTAATTAATAGACTTTATAAAAATGTATATAACTATTGCCCCGAATGCCAATAGATATGAAAAGCACACTAATGTTAATAATTTCAATAAACAAATTCTAAAATTTAAAGATTGTCATGCACACTGTAATTAATTTAAAAATTCAAAAGGGAAGATAGTTACTTCATTGCTTTGAGTTTTCGCTTCTGTTGGCAGTCTTTATGACAGCCTCGACATTTTTTTGTTATTTCACAACATCGTAAAGCTCATGGTTTTGTAAAAAAAAAAGTTCGTACAAATGAAAAATAATTTTAAAATACATTTTACGTAAAAATTATGATACAACAGATAATTTATTACTTTTCCAAGTTTTGTAATAAACCAGATATTTTTTAAGCTTATTCTGTTGGCCTGTGCCTCATGAGATCTACATTCGTTTGCATAGAGCTTAAAACTATATGGTTTTGGGCAGTCCAGCGTTTAAATCAGTAAAATAAAAATAAAATACTATCAAAACCGTGGTAAATAAATAAATACACGACGCAAATATATCGACAATGTGGCGCGCCGATGAAGCGGCTAATTCAATCAGTGATATCTATTCCAAGATCCAATTTACGTAAGAGACTCCGAACGTTCCGGATTGGTTCCCATTACTCCTTTCCTTATTTCTATCTAACATCCACCTGTTACGTTAATAATAACCTAATAAGACTCCGCTTGTAAGGACAAATCATATTTCTATTTTATGAACGTTAGACAAGGAAACCGTTTTCGTGCTTGTGAACACGTTTCTGATAAATAAGTAATTAAGATTTATTACAATGATTATGTTTTATTGCGTAGAATGAATTTTAATTAACGTCATTATTTACAATTGACATTTTAATCGTCTTCAAAGGCTTTATGTTTTAAATGATACCAGTTAAATGTTAGGGATACTGCGTCCATCAACGTCAATTTGAGACTCTGTAATAAGCCGGAACCTTAGATGAAGGAAAGCATTGTGATGAAATATGGTATATGGTTATATGGTAGTAGGTATTTTTCTAAGCTCATCTGCCTAACTACCACTTTCAAGGTGAAAATCTATCGGCAAATACATTTTTTTAGTGAAACTTCTAACGCGACTTCCATTACGGTTGCGTTAAACGTTTAACGCTACCATGGAGGCGGTAACAAAGCACTGTTGCGTTAAAAAGACAAAGAAAAAGAAAGAGGCAGAGCGTGAAAAATATATCAAACATTTCGTTTCTTACTTTAGTTATCATAATCCCATTGTAAATGTTATAGATTTGGATATTTCTTCACTCGAAAATGATAACTAAAAGGTGCGATCAATTGTGAGTTGTAAGCAATGTTAATAAAGTTTGTCTTAAAGAAACAATATGATTTCACTAAAAATAAATTTCTACCCCTTTCTGTTTTCATTTCCACATTACGAAGTTTCGCTTCTTCCGCGCGGAGGGACTTCGCGCACTATTTTTTTGTTTCTGTTCTTTCCATACCAAGGAAAAGGCAAAGGTATCTAGTTCATGCAGCCAAGTGAGGCGTCATTTCATAATTACCAATTCTGGAGTACTTACTCTATAATTGTGATACAAGAGAGTAGCTCCCTTGTTAGCACTTTCCATGGAGTTCACTTGTACACGATAACAGAGATATATCACTAGTATTACAAAATATAGAGTCAAATAACATAAGATTATGAATCAAATATAAAATCCATTACATGGCCAGACTAAGATCCAAAACGGTGCAGAATCTCTTTCTTCTTTGTTTTACAAATGACTTTCTATTTTTTTTTTGTTTAGTAGCCATTGACAAGCTTTAGTATTATCAATGAAACATATTAGAAAACGGTTTCTTTTTATTATACGCACATATTTTAATTTCGCTGTCCAAATATGGCGAACATTTTAAAATTTATAATATCAATAACATTGCTTGTTGTAAAATATCCAACAGACTATATTTATTATATACATTATATTATACATTACAGGGAAAAAGATTAAAACGTTTTAACTGATTAATGATTTATTTTGTTAACAATTTCCCCTGATGATTATGTTCGAATTTCGTAGAACTGGATATATTAGGTGACCTCGAGATATAAGTTATTCTCATAAGACACACACTTAATCTTTTATATCTTATGTATGATCACAGACTCTGAAGAGTCAATAAAAGTTACTAATATGATAACATCTCAGTCAAGAGTTCTCTCTCTGAAATATATACGACTGTTCTTGTTACTACATCTTAAATCAATAACTAAGTAAAAGTTTATTTTGTGATGAACGTAACATCTCAAGGAATCCGAACTAGGTCACGACTTTGAACAAATAGTCGAGGCAACGGTAAGTTATAATTTGATAAACTGTCTGCCAAAGAAATAACTAGAAAAAGCCATTTGTCCGAATGTAGCAAGCAACGGATAAACTATAAGAACATGGCCGAACGACAAACGATATATTTTTGCTTCTAGACCATTAAATCCTGATATATTGACTTGAACAATGAGTGAAGATGGAGCGAAATGAAAATGTTGTGGTATGTTTTTTTGTTCATGTGAATATATAGACCTTTTTTAATTCATAAGTATGCGTATTTACTTTCTCTTTTTATAAACCTTTACCTTTTACCTTATCGCTTAGTGATATTTATATATTTCTAGATATATATATCTAGACTTTCTTTTAAGTAATGTTGTGTAGAATTAAAATGTGTCTGTTAAAGGTACATAATAAAGATGTAATAACTCTCATTTGACCACGTAGGTTCGTTGATGACGCAAATTATACGTAAGCTTTTGCTTTTAATTTAGGAATTTTAATTAAACCCGTGTTTTCTGTAATCAATTATTTGTTCAAATGTTTAATATATTTTATTTTAAATTAGTAAATTAACATTTTTTTTTCGTAAAAATTACAAGGAGTACACTCCGGTTTTATATGCGATAAATTTCTGTAGTGATCCTTAAATTACTAGCTTAAAGTTATGTAGCTGCAAATCTTCTGTGTATAGGGCATCTAATGTAAAAATAATTTCACAAATCTAACTAATAGCGTATTAAGTTTAGCAAGTTTAAACATAAGCCACCTCTTCTTTCACTGGTTATAACAGTAAAGAGGGGTATACACATTGTAAGAGTCTTCAGCGACAATTTATAGCACAAGATTCATTATAATAATTCATCCCCTAAAATGTTAAATAAAATAGACTTTCAGAACTGAATCCAAACGACGAGCAGCATTCACCATTATTTTCTTGCAAATGACATTCGTTACGAGTTCCACTTTGCAAAGTAAAAGAAAAGAGTTTACGAACTCTTCCAAACTTGGAAATGGGTAGCTACGAAAAACAATTACTGAATTGGAGTTTAACTAATTCGCGGATGAATCGTGTTCGTTGAAGCGAACACAGATTCTAAGCGTTTTCGTATAATTTAGTTTAAAATTGAAATCTGTTATAGCATTTTTCCTGTATTGTTACGCGACCGATGGCATATAAGTTCGAACCTCTGGAATGGAGTCGACAAGCACGCTGCTTGCACGATATAATTCACGACACTTTATTCACAATATCACATATGACACCGCACACAAAATAGGTACATCTTTACAGGACCTCTTTTCTTAATTTGGCAGTTCTGTTTTGGGTATCGAAGCGAACTTAAACATGGCGTCTAGGAATCAAAATAGGAGAGAAGGAATAAAAGTATTTTAGGAGTTTTTGGCAGTATTTTGGAATTTCATGGCTATATATTTCGTAATATTGATGGTATTTTACGTAATATGGTTTGATTATTGTGCACAAGTGCAAGTGGATGGTAAATGATAACACGGAGCATGGATTCTGGCTTTACCACCAAAACTTCTTGGAAAATTCTGATAATAACCTACTCGACAATGGCTGTAGTAATCTATTAGAAGAGTGGTTGCCAAAAAGAAAATAAGCTGTCTACATTCAGCTGATGAGTCATTCATTCATTTTTTTTAGTGTCAGTGTTTTTGTAGAGTTAGTTTTATTTATCTATATTAATAATACTGCTTTTTTGTTAACATGTTAACATTTCCATACTAAATCATATTAAACAGTTCGTTAATCCGGTATTGAATTTCAAAGTATTTTTGGCATACCAGACGAATTCCCGTAATGCACAAGTTAGGTATTCTTGCAAACAAGGAATCCGCATTTCCTTGGGAACCGTTTCACGTAAATTAAAACTATTCTGGCAAGAATCGCTACATTAGTCTGAGAGTAGCTACAGTTTGTTACATACTCAGATATTTAATCGTTTTTGTTTATCTTCTTCCCCTAATTATATATTCTATCATATAATAAAAATGAAGTGTCTGCATGTAATATCAAAATAATATTTTTTTACTGATTACGTATGAAAGTATACACGGTACTGACAGCAAAAATGCAATTGTTTAAATTTTTGTAGGTCTGTCTGTCTGTTGTTTGTTCCGGGTAATCTCTGGAACGGCTGGACTGATTTTGACAGGAATTTCACTGGCAGATAGCACACATCATAGCAAGTAATTTAGTCTATTTTAATTTAGACTAGCTGTTAACCGTGGCTTCGCCCACAATTCTATCTCCAAAACGGTTAAATCAATTTTCTCGAGACTTTCACTGGCAGATAGCTGACTTTACAGAAAGTAATATAGGCAGTTTTAGTTTATACTAGCCATTAACCGTGGCTTCGCCTGTTGTGCTATCACCAAAACGGTTCGATCTATTTTCACGGGACTTACACTGGTAGATAGCGAGCCTTATAAAAAGTAATTGAGGTTATTCTATTTTAGACTAGCTGTTACCCGCGACTTTGTCTGCATAAATAAGAGAAATAATTATCAGGTTATTGTTTACAATTTGACATTATAATAGAGGTCTTCCTAATAGGATCTTAGACTATAAACGTATTACGTAAAGCGTTTAATAATTCAATTTCTTGTGGAACAGGCAAGCGTTTATTTTTTGTATAGTCACAGAATCTTAATTATAATGGCAATGTATGTATGCCTATGTAATGTATTAAATGTAATGTAAATGTAAATCTTTAGAATAATATTTTAAGTTATTGTTTCATTAGTTCCTTATACAGTGTAAGTGAGCACTGAGGTAGTTATATTGTGGGTTAAGGTTCCAAATATGTTGCTGATGACAAGCCTCATTTGGCACGCTGTTAGTGTTTATTTATTTAATGTACAAGTTATATGTTACTGTAAGTGGCGTGTATGTCGTACTTACAATTGTTTTTAAAGAACATTTCTATAATTGTACATGGTCTCACTATTTTATAATTCTTTAATACGATTTAAAAAACGCGTGCGGTACTACTGCTGGTACAGTTTTATTTACAACGCTTTCGTATACATAACTCAGTAAGCATTGTAACATATAAGAATATTGTATCCAGTTTAATGAGCACTATTTAAATTGTCGAATATTAACTGCTTAGACAGATATAAAAAACACGTATGTGTATATATATGTATTCTCAACGTTAACAGTATTCGCCATTAACTGATTCATCAGTGAAGCTATATTAATGTCATCATTCAGAGTCCGTACACGGGTTTTTATAAATTCATAAAAGAAAATATACGTTAGACTATAATTTTAATGAAATACGGTACAATGTTATTTAAAGTAATAGAAGAAAAATATTCTTAAATAACTATTATGAATGAGTTGAGTTATATTTTTTTTTTATTGTAGCACAGCAAAATGACTGCATTATACCTAGTGGTAAGCACGGTACAATCCATAAAACAATGGCGACCAAAGAGTGACACACTATCCATCGACGGTCGCCGCTGTCATGCCGGCTTGCGAAAAGCTGGATATGCACAGGCTGATCTCGAAACGCGACCCGCAGAAGCGAATCACTAGACGGGCTTTTTCGCCATATACATGGTGGTTGCGACCCAGTCAGGTTGTAAAACCCTACCACCCCGCTTTCGCCATTGCCTCGTTCGTTATTTAGCAAGGTGCACCACGTGCAGGTGAGGTTGGCTTCGGTGTCTCAAGTCTTATGATGTTATTCGACACCCCTTACACACCTGAGATATCGAAATAATTCACTTTAAAAAGTGAATTAAGAAAAAAAGTTTCTAAGACTGCTACAATATAAAGCGTATGGGTAGGCGACTGCACAACTTATAGCTAAAATACTATACATAAATTATGGTAAACTTAAAGTAACCACAGAAAATAAATTAGAAATTTCTACTAAAATATTATCTTTTTATTTCTTCAAAAGTAGCTTAAGTTTAAAACAACTTTAACGTCTTTTTAAGAATTTTCTTTCAATTTATGCTGAATAATATTTGTTAGTGAATTCGAGTTATCGTAAAAGAAAAAGAATTGTTTTTATAAAATTACCGTTTAATGTGGTGTTTCAATTATTTATAGATTTTTTGAAGTTAAAACTTCTTTGAGCGATTTTTTTAAAGGAGATAAACTTATGATTTCACCTCATGATACGCCAATAAACGTGACCGGCCATATTGCGCTTGCGAGGCTTGTGTCAGACTAGAGACGCGTAATATAGACACCTGTGTACGTATAAAATTAATATATTGCAGCTCATGATACGTTTAATTATGTGTAGGTGGTAGAGCCACGCTCAAGCTATTACTGGTTTCAGCATGAATGGGTCGGCTCGCCCGGGGTAATACCATCCTCTCACAGAAAACCGACGTAAAGTAACAGTGCTTGCATTGTTGCGTTTCGTTTGGTCAGTGATAGGGTCAGATACCCACCTCCTCTCCCATTCCCCGTTCTCCCTCTCCCCATCTCCCACTTCCGCACTCCTCTCTCCCTCAAAGACAGGCTGATAATACACTTGCGACTCCTCTGGTGTTGCAAGTGTCTATGGACGGTGGTGATCACTTAACATCAGGTGACCCACATGTTCGTTTACCTCCAATGATATTATTTAAAAAAATCAATTGATTATTAAACTGTATAAAAATGAGACATACGTGAAAACCAGAGTAATGTTTATAATTTTAATATACAAATTAAGATAATTAAGACTATGATAAATTTACAGATTCAAAGGAGAACACATTTATTCCATTGTTTTGAATTTGCACTTCTACGGCAGTACTTATAACATCCTTTTTTTTGTGAAAAAAATTCTTAAAGAATAATAAACTCAACCATTTAAGTGGCTCCCATTGGCTAAACAATTAATAGCCATTAGTTTATTAGAACGCACGTAGTTAAAATACGAAGTTTTTTGGCACGAAACTATTTTACGTACAGTAACATAATTGAATTGCTACGAGAAGGCATTCATTATCTCCATTGAAGTGATTATTTCTTACTTAGTAAATGGTTTTTAAACGTAGGCTAATAAATAAATGAGACATTCTAATTCAAATTTATTCCTAACAACTAGCTGATACTTGCGTCTTCGTGTGCATTGTTTACTATTTTAATAACATCTTATGTTGGTAGAGCCACGCTGAAATTATTACTGGTTTCAGCATGAATGGGTCGGCTCGCCCGGGGTAGTACCACCCGCTCACAGAAAACCGACGTGGAGTAACAGTGCTCGCATTGTTGCGTTTCGTTCGGTCAGTGAGAGCGCCGGAGGCCCACCTCCTCTCCCTTTCTTCTTTTCACTCCCCTAACCCTTCCCCCCAAAGGGTGGCAACGCACTTCCGACTCCTCTGGTGTTGTTAATGCCCATGGACGGTGGTTATCACTTAACATTAGGTGACCCAACTGTTCGTTTGCCACTTATGACATTAAAAAAAACAAGTTTTATGTTCAGAAGTAAAATATAAAAAAAATGTAGGCAAAAATATACACTTTTGATAGATTGAACCGATTTTAATAAAATAAAGACTAAATGATAGTCGAAGATATGCTTTATGATTATCTTGGTGAAATTTTATCATAAATGCTGTATTTTAGCAGTGATGCACAGATAAACAAACAGACAGGCAGACATTTTTTAAATTGTTTAAATGTAGTTACTTATTCGTAGTCACTTGCAATATTTTTTTTTCATGAAAACCTGAAAAGTAAATGCTTTAAATTTACATTATTATTATGTCTATAGACTACATATGAACAGCGGTTTTACTTGAGGTAATATATAATATTTTATAACCAAATTCAATATAATGCACACCTCGTTCACACAGGCATTCGCAGTTCATCCGTTCTCGCTAATGCTTGCTTCTCATTAGGTCGCAATTATGAAATCTTTGCATAATAATACAAATAATGAAAACTTAGTTAATTCATATTTAATTCAAATAACTGTTTAAACATCTTAGAACTGAATGAAAACCACAACAATCTAAAGGCCTCAGCAGACCGCACTATTTCAGGAACTATTAATATTCAAACAGTTGAGATGAAGTAACTGCTTTCAATAGCGCTCCGTAGTACCTTGCCGCTGGAGTACCTACCAGAGCTTATATTTTATTCCAACTCCTTGGTACTTGTTAGCTGTCGTGACGTTTATGCTGAATTCATATTTTAAACGTATAGTCTGTGACAGAAGTCATTATTTTAAATAGTTTATGGCGTTTTATAGTTGGAGTACTCAGATTCGAATTGTTATTGTGGCTTTGAACTTTAGTGGCCTTTAATAAAACATATGAAAACGAAAAGTGTTGTAATACTTTTTAAAGGACTTGCTTCTTATAAAAATAAGGTATAGTTTTTTTTGTAGCAGGTTATTCTTTAGTATTATGAATCTGATTCTGACAACAATAGCACTGACAAAAAGCTATTTATGCCTTTAGTGATATTTTGTTTTTATTTTTGAAGTTATACTTCTTTTGGCGCGTTAGGGAAAAATGATGAGAGTAAATTATTACGATGCGCGCGCACAACGTCACGAAAAATCGACACCCTGAAGTTATTACGATGCGTGCGCAGACCGTCACGAAAAACCAACACCCTGAAGTTAGCTATAGTCAACTTTTTCTATTTTTAGTGTCGTTTTATCTACAAACGTAGAATAAGGCAAAAGATGAAATTTTTGAAAAGATTTCTATCTTGTCACGCCAAATAAGTATAACTTCTAACGCGTGTACATAAGTAAACACACACTGTTTTTATTAGTACCCAAAGTTTATATTGTAATTAACGGCAAGAGATTCGTCACCATGACATGATGTTGTATAAATGAGTGACATTATATATTGACAGCATTATTTTATACCAGCTTCACGGATATTTTGTTTTTTTATCTACATTACTTGTCGCCTTTCTTTATTTTATTTTCTTTGTAATTATGTAATATTTGCATTCGTACTTGACTTTTATCAAATTTAAGATACCGAATTTTGAGATTAGTACATGTAATAAGTTTATATAAAAAGGACTGCAAAGTTGATACTATAACACAAGAAAGCGGATTAATAAATATTTATTGACAATAATATAAAATAGGCACCAATTAAGTAAATAAATCGCTAAATTTCTTCGTGTAATACTTTACGTACGTAAATATATATATACTAGCTGACCCGTGCAAATAAAATAAATAATGATAAATTTTCAAAATTATGTTCAACTTTTATCAATACTACAGTAAGTCACAAATTTCACACTACATTGTATAAAATAAATAATGATAAATTCAAAATTATGTTCAACTTTTATCAATACTACAGTAAGTCACAAATTTTTCACACTACATTGTATAAA
>MU158718.1:3162393-3206272 GCA_015888305.1 Antheraea pernyi
GACAGACAGACAGACAGACAGACAGACAAAAATTTTAAAAGGGTTATTTTTGGCTTCTATATCGACAACAAAGCCTACCCCCATCAAAATTTTCAAAAAATATTTAATGTACAGATTTGACCCTGCTACAGTTTTATTATAATATAGATAGATATATAATAAAAAAAATTATCGTGGCAGACATAAGGGCTGCCAACAACAGTAAAAAATTAAAACAATGGAATTTAAGCTGTGTTCGCTTTTGAAGTTTAAAATAAAAATGATGTTGTGTATTATTTAAATTTCCTAATTTATATATTGAAAATATTATCAAATTAAATCAAAAATACTTTATTCAGTTTAGGCCCTAATAAGGCAGTTATGAACGTCAAAGACTACCACCGGTTCGGAAAACAACCGAGTCACAGTACAATTTTTTAACATATATTTTCAATACATCATACAATAGCTTGGATGCACAGAGAGGAGTTAGTTCCAGACATCACTATCGTTCACGTACTGATCCACTCTATAATATCCTTTTGAAACTAAAACCCGTTTGACGTGGCGCTTCAATTTACAATCCGGCAAATCGGTAACATGCTTTGGGACTTTATTGTAGAACCTAACACTATTACCTAAAAAACTATTACTGGTTTAGCTAAGTCTGACACATGGGACCACCAGTTTATTACAATTTCTAGTATTTAGATTATGCCAGTCTTATACTAAATTCAGTTATTAAAGTTTTTACGGATATACATTAAATTATCAAGAATGTATTTATCATTAGTCTCTCTTTCACATCTACTTGCAATCCGAATAATAATAATATGCTTTTTTATACACTTTATTAATTCATAATACAAAATATAAATATTAGATGTACACAAACTCTTATACTACGCGTCGTTAAAGTAACGCAAGCCGCGCAAACGCAGTACGGTCTGTCGCACTTACTAGCATGTCATGGCGGAAAATTATAAGTTAAATAAAAGAGCGTAAAAAAGGTTTACTTTAAAAAAAAATATTTAACGTTCAACTTCAGTGAAATTTGAGTTTTTGGCGGGATTTTGGTCTGTCATGTAGTGGATTTTATATTTTATTCATAATCTTGTGTTACTTGACTCTATATTGTGTAAAATTGGTGGTGTTTTATGTAATATAGATTGTTCATTGTGCATAAGTGAAGTGAATGGAAAATAATACCACGGACCATGAATTCTGAGATGCCACAAAAACTCCATGGAAAGTTCTAACAAGATGGCCACCATTTTGTTAGTTCATTGAAATTATACCAAGAAACTTGTAATACCGATACTCACTTGACAATGGCAGTAATAGTCTACTAGAAGACTGGTTGCCAAAATTGGAATGGAAGAAGAATTTCTAATACTATTAACTACTCGACAATGGCAGTAATAATATAAAAGATTGGTTGCCAAAAAAAAATTCAGTGGAAGAGCGTAAAGAAATGTAACCATAATAATGCTTCGAGATATATGAGAACTTCTCAATCTGTTATTTATATTGTCAATATAATCGGTTTATTTATTTCAAATAATATAAACAATAAACACGGCAAGTATATTTATGGTGATATCAGTTTGTGAATAAATTTCATATTCGCATTGCGTCCTTTAAATTATTGTATAAGTTTTCTAATCTATATAAACCACAATTTATAAGTTGCATTCCTACGTGAACATTTATTCTGATTCAATAATAAAGATGTCAATATTCCACGCACGTATTTCTAATACATTTGTTATGATACGAACAACTTGTGCTGGAAACTTATTGAAAACTGATCTCTAGCTGTATTTGGTAATAAATATTAATGAATGAATATATTCATGGACCGCTTTTAGAACGAAGTTAACGCGGCTTGCGGTAGAATGTGGTTGGTAGAAATCGTCACGTAAGACAAAAGAGTTATGCTCTTTCGTTGCTTCTTCGTCTTTGCAATCTTCTCTCTTTCTCTTTTTTCACAAACATGTGTGTTTCCTTGTTTTTACTTAGTATTTTTAACCGACTTCAAAAAAAGGAGGAGGTTATCAATTCGTCTGTATTTTTTTTTTTTTTTTTTTTTTTTTTTTTCTGCTTCATTTTAATTTGGTACAGTTCCGACAACGGCATCCAGTGCAAAACCGTATAAGTTTTAAATTTGCATTAAGTATGTACACGACAAATAGACGAATAACTCAATATTACGCTAACCGGTTTCGATGATTCATTTTTTATTGAAAAGGATGTACTTCAAGGGTAGTTTGATGAGAGTTTGGTTAGGTTCTGATTATGGGATCCGTGACAAAGTAAGTAAACTTTCAAGAAACGAGCCTACTCCTTTCTTAAGGGCCGGCAACGCATCTGTGTTTCCTCTCGTGTCGCAATTGTCCATGGGCGGCCGTGATCACTTACCATCATGTGACCCGTATGTTCGTTTGCCACCAATATTATAAAAAAAACTCTTCAATTCTTAGGAGCCTATTGTGCTTATGTTCGTTGCTGTGTTGCAACATGACGCAAGCATTGTAATTACATTACTTAAGGTGTATAATGTGTGAAGCGATGGTAGCCGAGTTGGTGGTAGAAACAATCGCGGATTACTGAAAAGGTTGCGTTCGTACCAAACGTTACTTATTGTACAACCAATTGAAACCATATCGCATACCATACCGATAGATACCATACCGCAAAAATGCGCATATTTTAATATACTTAAGGCGGAACGGGTTCGCGGGCACTGCTAGTAAAATATATTTATGTACACTAAAAATGGAAAAATAAAGTAAATTTTCAAAAAAAAGTATTAACCGACTTCAATATCAATCAAAAACCCATAAGGCACTAAAAAGCGGAAAATAAATAGTTTATCAAAAATAAAACATATGAATATGTGTGCTACCTAGAGATATATTGGAAGTCGGTGCCAACCAAACCGAAAATCATATCATCTACAGGTACAAAGTTTAAGTCCACTCTCGCGTCTCTGTAATACAACAATTTTGGTTGGTACCGACTTCCAGTACATCTCTAGGTAGCACACATATTCATATGTTTTATTTTTGATAAACTATTTATTTTCCGCTTTTTAGTGCCTTATGGGTTAATACTTTTTTTTGAAAATTTACTTTATTTTATATAATATTTTCGCTGTAAATTATTTGGACGAACTAATTTGGACCTACTTTCTCCATTGAATAGTATGATATCGCTTTATAATTCCAAATGTAAAACCTCAAATCTGGACATATTTACAAATAATCTAATTTTTTAAAGCCAATATAATTTTTTTTAAAGTAATTTAAGATATAAAGAAAAGTAGAATGTTAAGATTTTTTTTTTTTCATTTTAACCATTAAATTAAATTATAAGCTCTAGCATATAATACGTACTAAGCACCTGTCATTAAGATTGCACTTATATAGTCTATTCTTGGACAGTTCTTGTGTAAATATTGTTGGTGCTTCCAATAAATTAAAATGAAATGAGATGAAACGAAACGAAATGAAACAATATAACATTAATTAATAATTCACTGCATTTATATAATTTTTTAATAATTTAATACTTTTGATAAAATATTCAATGACGCTTTTGATTTCTTCCTTACTTAACGATAAATAATTTACACCCTGACGGGAGGTACTAAACGCATACGTTTTTTTTATTTTAATCTTTGGTATTATTATCATTTATCTTTTTTATATTTTAGCATTTTTTTTAAATTAAAATTTAGGTTCAAATTGCTAGAACACAGCGATAGGTGCTAGTTTACATGTTTTAAAATTGAGGTTATTAGGAGGGTATTAGAAAAAGCCCTACCACAATACAAATGAATCCTGGCGATGCTTACAGCTAGTAAATTATATAAAAAGGATCAGATTAAAGATTCGAGACCACTGAATCGTCTTATTTTCTATACAAAAGTTTTCATCCCAAGTTTACTTACGGTTCCATTATTAAATATAATGAAAATCCTTCAATATGAATAAGAAATAGTAATTTGTTATTCTAATTTTCCGATAACCTATTTATATTACTATTATTATAAAGCTTGAGAGATTCTTTTCTTTTCTTTCTGTTCTGATTTCTTTGGCAGTTAGATTTGAAGAATAATTTTGTATTGTATATAGTACTAGCGGTCCCTGCGGACGATGTCCTGCTTTGATAATTAAAAAAAATCTAAAAGCCAACCGTAGCGGCACCTGTCGGGTCCAATTGTAAATCTAAACCATTCTCAGATCCACTGGAACACGTACACAAAATTTCATCGAAATCGGTCCAACCGTTTAGGAGGAGTTCAGTGACATACACACGTACAAAAGAAATTTATATATAAAGATTTGAGGCAGGTTATAAGATACCTAATATCATGCTACAGTCCTTAGGAGTATAGCGATTACTATATGAAATATAGGTTAAAACGAACGCTAAGCAAAAACAGAGCAATGGTGCTGGTGGACCGTATGATACTGGAACAGGAGGTGTTTTGGCCGCCCAACGAAAACCGAGCATTACCGAAAAACGCCGAACAGTGACTGCCTATATAAGCGTTAAGAAACCACATAGTTCAATATTAACTGACTCGAAATACTCATGTTCGAGTTTGTGCGGATATATGTAATACACCAATATATGCGTGTATGGTTAGCTGATCTGGCATCAGTAGTTTATCTTGATACGCGAGCTCTGGGCATTTTGGTATCTTTCTGATAGTTATTATTTCGGCTCAGAGCCCCAAGCCCAAACAGCAGATAGTCAGTTTGAAAGAGAAGCAAAGTCGCAACGTCTTGTTCTATAAAGGACACGTTTTATCGAAATTTAAAATCTCAAGAATTAAACACAAGCAGATCCGCGTTACAAAGCTACAGTCAAATAAACCGCTGTTCGAGATCGTTCAGAGAATACTGTATTTGAGATATGTTGATTTTTGCATTTCAAACTGGTCCGTTCAGAGTCGCTACAATAATATGAATATAAGATGGTGGTGCCGCAGTGCGACAGCTCAGTTATTCGCTCACACCTGGCCTGGTTATACTAACGCTGTGACGTATACGTCGAGCTGCAGCGGCTAAATGCATACTTTCAAAACAAATAAGTTGTAATGAAAAAATCCATATATCGTAGAAATTACTTCAATTTGGTTGGTTTACTTGAAACCCATACATTGGATAGACTGTCTATAGCGCAAAATCCGTTTTTTGTTACTAAGAAATATGTTCGTAATTTGGATGTAAGTAAATTATTCATAGTTTATGTTATCAGTTTACAAATGATTCAGACTGAATTTCTAAGAAAGATACCTGAAGCCGTAAATAGCCGTTTGCTTGTTTTTGGTAATTTTCATTATCAGAAACATGTGACCTATTACTCTTAGTTTGCAGTGAAATTTTGGTCAGTTACTAAACCCACCTTTTTATGTCTAACATTTGGTTCAAGTAGTATCCTGAGGGTACTTTCGTAGGTGGCTAGCTAGGCCGATCCGGGAAATGATCTCTCAGCCGCACATCTGGCAAGTATACGTACCCCCAGGTGGACGGGAGTTGCTGGCCTGCTCATGACGCCTCATGCGTTTTCCCTAGGGTTGTTGAAACCAGACGACGTTGTGCTTTGATTGACCTTCTTTTATTAAGTGACACCATTTAACATGGTCCATGGATAGGTCCTCCCGTTGACTGCTTGAGATATTAAATGCAACCATATCACGTGTGGCGCAAGCCTTGAAACGTAGCAAAGGACGTCCGACAGACATCTTTGCAACTCATTTTTAAGGTAAAAAAATATATAACGTGATAACAAGAGATAATATTTGTAATTAACTTCAAATTTAAATATTTATATAATAAATTACAGATCTTGCCTATGTTATGTATGTTTAATTAGAAACAATGCCTTGAATCGGAATATGAGTTAGACATCAGACCAAATATTCTCTAAAGTTTAGTGTTCCCACCTTAGGCCACTTTATAGCAAGTGAGATTTTGGGCAAATACTCAAAAACATAGTAAGACATTTGTAGGCATATATTATTCCTTTAAGGAATTCTTGTAATATACCTCGAAGACCTAAATTCGTGATCTCTTATAAAATGTGCCATAACAGAAATGCATCTAAGAGGCGAGACAAGAAATATTCTTATTCAAAAGTCGACAGCAAACCGTGACTGGCCTAATATGACTATAAATTGATATATCTCCGATGGCCAGTTGCCTCGCGGAAATGCAGTTGGAGCATTGTCTTGAAATATTTAGTATGCGATATCTAGCGTGTTCTATAGTCATACGAATTCAGTGCTGTAAATATTTTCCTATAAAAATGTATATACATTTTTCTTTTTATTTCAAACAGTATTTTTGTTTACGGGGACATAAGACAGGCTCAATTCCCTATAAACAAATAAATCATAAACACCATTACATTTTTAGTACGACAAATTTGTGGTACTGTAGTTCAGAAACGAGGGTGACCATCGTGAAATCTACAATACAGCGGCTGTTGGCGGTTCACTTCTATCCTTAAGCCATACCCATGGTGACAGCAAACTCCTTGGTATACTAACTTTATAGATATCACTTGATGATGTACATCGCCAAATATTATGGTGGGTACCCCATCTGGTGTATAGTCGTTGCGAGCAGTCAAATACATGGAATGTCATATTACACTGTAATAAATCGTCGGTGCGAGACTCTTTCTTTATTACTATGTAGTTTTAGGTGTAACTTTTTCAGGTACACTCGGACAAATAAAATCAAACGTTGTTGGTTGCAGTAACGTAAAAGTAACGTACACTATAATATTTAATTATAAGTTGTTAAAAGTATGTTAAGAATGTGTTTTTATTTAATTAACTGTATCGTAACCTAAATTCAGTGTACTGTTTAAATGTGTTTCCTTTACATATAAGTGATTTTAGTGGATCAGGATGATAAGAATTTAGATTAATTTTGCGGGGTGGCTAGGTTTTACAGCCTGACTGGGTCGCAACCACCATGTATATGGCGAAAAAGCCCGTCATAGTGATTCGCTTCTGCGGGTCGCGTTTCGGGATCAGCCTGTGCATATCCAGCTTTTCGCAGGCCGGCATGACAGTGGCGACCGACGATGGGCAGTGTGTCATTTGGTGGTCACCATTGTTTTTGGATTGTACTGTACTTACCATCAGGCACAGTGGTCATTTTGCCGTGGTACAATAGAAAAAAAAAAGTTTCTATTAATACTTATATTTACTTTATAGGTTTTATAGGATGATATGGTCTAAGATGGTTAACATGCTAGATCTAGAGAGGGACTGGCTCGCAAGTGCAGCTGTCGGAACACACCAACAGGTGCTTGGCGACAGACTTTCAACTCGAGGGTAGTAGCTAGCCAGACGGAAAAGCACTACCACTATGCCATGGTTTCATAATGATATTTTCCTCCAGGGAAGACTCCGACACAGTATTTTTTATATGATGGTCACCTGATGTAAAGTGATCACCACCGTCCCAAGACACTTGCAATACCAGGGGAGTCGAAAGTGCGTTGCCAGCCTGTGTTCAGAGCTGGGGGAGGGGGAGAGGTGAGTATCCGGCGCTCTCACTGACCAAACGAAACGCAACAATGCAAGCACTGTTACTTCACGTTAGTTTTCTGTAAGGGTGGTACTACCCCGAGCGAGCCGATCCATTCATGCTACAACCAGTAATAGCTTCAGCGTGACTCTACAACAGTTGCTAGGATTCTAACCTATATTCATCGACGCGTTGTCAGTACACGCATTTAATAAGCCATCACTTGCTTATTTGTAATAATATGTTTATGATGTCATCTTTATGATATGTATATATTATAATATGCGTGGAAATAAAAATAAAAGCTTACGATTTTTCTCACCCCTTAAATATTTATTGACACACAAAAAATGAGATAAAACACGAGTAGATTCATATTACACTACGAAAAAGACAAAACTGAGGGACCCTTCGAGACAAATAGCTGATGCCGAGAATATAGCATTTTGGTAAACCTGGATATATATCAAGCGGACATTGAATAGACAGTGAACAAGTAATACGGAAACTATTTATAACTTTTCTCATATTCTTTTTCCACGAGCTTTCGTTCGATTCTAACTTTAATAATGTAAAATAGTCTAGAACTAATCACCGCACCGGCTGACATCATATTGGCCAGTTTTATTAAAATAAGTTCCTATAAAATACAGTCTAGTAAAACTGCCCCTCTACAGTGAAAAAAACGAAATTTCAGTATATCGGTATTTTTCGTCGGCGAACAAAAATATGAAGCTCTGAAATTCGTTTATATTCGGCCTGATTTTTCTTTCCATAGATATGAATGTCAACATATACATTTTTTGTATGATATTTATTGGTCCGATTATGAGCTTCTAAAACGTAGTTGTATTTGAAATTCTGATTTTTCGAAATTGGTTATTCAGATATAACCAATTCTCAATAACATATTAATCATAGCGAAGGTTATAGAGTCACGCTGTAGCTATTACTAGTTTCAAGTAACAGTGCTTATATTGTTGCGTTTCGTTCGGTCAGTGAGAGCGCCGGAGGCCCACCTCCTTTCGCCTTCCCTTTCCCTACAACGCACTTGCGATTCCCCTGGTGTTGCTAGTGTCTATGGACGGTGGTGATCACTTAACATCAGATGACCCACCTGTTCGTTGGCCTCCTTTTGACGTATAAAAAAAGTGTAGTTAGTTTTTGAAGTGGAAACTTCTTTAGGCGCATTGAGCGGTTTTTTGGGCAGGAGATAAACTTATAATTTCGCGTTATGACATGCTAGTACGCGTGACCGGCCGTATTGCGCTAGACGCAGACTAGCGACACGTAGTATAAAAGCCTGTGTACATCTAATATTGATATTTTGTATTGAGATTGTGAAGCTCATCATATGGTTGATGAATTAATAAACTGTATAAAAAAGTATATAATTATTATTCGGAGTGCCAATAGATGTGAAAGACAGATTATTGATAATAATTCCAATTTACAAATTATGAAATTTAATAAGTTTAATAAGTCGCACTATAATTAATGAAAAAATTCAAAACAATTTGATTTTTTACTTCTGTCGGCTGTACTTATAATTCGAAATTTTGCACGTAATTGTTTTTTTTTAAATTTTTTTGGCGATAAAATTCGAAATAAAACCTACTTTTTAATACATAAAACCATAAGTAAACACTTAAAACAAAATTTAGTAACTTAGACAGGTTGCTTTTAATTTTTTTATAACAAAATATTTTTAAATGTAACTGGAAATCGCTATATTTAATATATTATTGTAAATTTATTTCTGTTCGAAAAGCAACTTCCAATAAATTCAAATTTTAAATAGATTTATTTACCAGAATCGCATAATTTGATAAATATAAATCATACACAAATATCGTTTGTTCACGTATGTATCTAATTAATAATTAATATTAGACCGAATAGGAAAGAATTTCAGAAGCTAACTTTTTTTTTGTCCACCTCATTTAAAAAAAGACTATATAGAGTCCTATAATAAAGATACGTTACCTACACGTTAACAAAACAAATGGCACGATGAAGCACACATACGTAAAGTAAAACATTTTAACGCCTTACTGTCTTAGATAAAATGTGGAAGTAAGATGGCATATTCTCAATATCGGTGGTGAAAACGAAATAGCGATATGTTGCTTAAATAAGGGCGGATTGACGGAGCAGTCGTTAGAAATAAGTTATCTAGCCGAGCATTAACAGTTATAATATCTGTTAAATGTTTTACACTAGTAAATGAAATTAATATGAGATACAACACGAATGTCAACTAATAATATTTAGCCTTCCCTATGAATAATATGGCATGTGAAATAAATTACCGAGTCTATATTGAAAACCGAATCAGTATAAATACGCAATATCGGCTCGTTGATTTATTAGTGTGGTCCATTAAACACGATTTAACTGAAAAGCTTTAAGCGTTTATTTTTAACTGACATCGTCTACAAAAGCAATTAATTTCGACGATCGAAAATGCTTTCTGTCAGTTTGTACTCTTAGTGCTTATAAGCGCCAGTATGATTATACAGTTTTCTTTATCTTAAAAAAAATACTTCTGAATGGTTTATATATTTAGGAAAACGTGAACCATTTGAATACTAACAATATAAATTATTAATGACACATTTTTCCTCATGATATTGTAAGCTCTAATCTCTTATTTTTTATATTGTTTTTATACTTTTTATAACGTGTTATGGGTACTGTACTAAAAAGGTTAATAATGCATATAAAAAGAGAATAGACTTCTTATATGTATATTCTTATATGCATGAATAGATATTATATTTACAGAGTTAGAGAAACATGAAGGAATTTTAACAAGTTGTGACCGCTCCTTTTCAATTGCTAATCCTTACTATATACATCAAAATAATCTAAAACGTAGTTGTATACCTTAAAAATACATTCATAGTAATACATTACATTACAAATACATTACACCCGTGTAAAACCGATGCAAATCGCTAGTAGTAGTATTGTTGTTACGTCCATTAAGTGAAAGTACTTACAAATAAACGATTAATTAATCATCGACCACGGGAACCAACCAACGGGATTCTTCAAATAAAACACCTCGATCTTTGTCCAATCGTTCGAATAATAACGTCAGCCTTCCAGAGATTTCCACCCTCCTTTATGGTATATAGGTACACAAGCGTTGTTTATGTAGTCTGGTGAAGCTGTAAAAGCCTGTCGTGCCAATAGCGTAGTCAGTTAGAAAAAAAATGCCTCGGTTCATCAGAGTAGAGAGTTATATTAGACGTCGTAGTGAGGCCTTTAACATTCTTTACAAAATTTATCCCCAACACATTAAAAAGTTTTTTGCCGTTTCCATTCGAGACGGCGTCAACATTGTTTAACATATAAATTTATACTTATGATATTATTTTTTCGGACAGTTCTTACAACTATAGATAGCCTACATATATCTAATAGCCTTTACCCTCTGCGTATACTGAAAATGTCGCTAAAAATAGTGAGTGTTTTAATAAAAGGATGTTTTGTATTTTTCGTGAGAAGGAACGATTGTTTACCTGATACGGTAAAGATGAGCCCAGCAAAAATAACTTTTATTCCTTTAATAACAGGACGTAAAATCATGCACTCATATAATAATACATTAATTTATCACCGGTGAATAGTTCTGATGACGTTACTCGTAATTTCTCGTACCATTAGTTGTAAGGGCGCGGAACTTGAGGTTGGTATGAGGCATGGCAGTGTGCAATTTGCGAACTTTCTTTACCTTAGTGTTATGTAATTGATATATGTAGTAAGGAAGTCGTTTAAACTTATATGATATCAATTTTAATATAATCTATAGATAAGTTTTGTTTCTTATCTTCATTGGTAAAAGTCCTTATAGAAAATTAAGTTTTTGTATGTGAATGTTTATTGCAAGATATTTTTGTAACAATATTAATTCTGGGCTACGAAAGAGACAAATGAGAGAAGATTAGATGTGGCAGAGATAAGAATGTTAATATAGATTTAAGTGTAACTAGATTGAATAAGATTAAGAATTAGTGTATCAGAGGGAGTTTGAAATTAGCACCAGCAACAGAGAAGTTGTGAAGTAATAGGTTAGCATGGTATGGAAATGTAATAAAGAAAAAGAAAAGTGATGCAACTAGAATAAGTTTTAAGTATGACGGTGGATAGTTATAGAAGTAGAGGAAAACCAAAATAGGTATGGATAGGTTGGTCGAAAAATGATATGTGTATAAAAAATTTGAATACTGAAGTGGAAAAGGAAAACATGTTGTGCCGACCCGACTGTATATTATATATGCTATATATTTCAAAGATATATTGCATTATATTTTTTACTAAATGTAGGTAGTTGAAATGAAGTTATACCTCAAAGCAAATAGCACTAGACTGCTGAAGCGACAGCGTAATTCAATTTCGTCTTTGGGTATGCGAGACACTAGACTACCTGTAGACGTTAGATCTATTCTAATAATATCACAAAGATGTACAAGTAGCATGTTATAGTGATATTTTACTTAACAAAATAGTACATTTTATGTCTGCTAATCAGCACGCTTTTTTCCTGGAAAGTACTGAACCAAGATCTATGTAGTTTCTAGATTATACAATTAATACTCTTCGAAATCTCGAGGCTACATATTGTTACGCTTTTTCATAGGATCAGTTTACAATTATAAAGTGGTGTGTCCTCAACAAGCCTGCTCCAATTTTCGATACTTCGTTTCATTGAACTAAAACGAGGTGACATTGGCCAGGACGTAAATAATATGATAATTGTAGGGTGTATGAAATAGCAGATGCTGTTTTTGATGCGATTGCTTTTGCCCCACGAATATATTTGTAACTCAAGGAAACAATGTATGACATCGTCATAATATATGTCATGAAGCTGAACGTTACGATATAATAGAGGTTGCCCTGTCCATCACTACGTTTATGTTCGTTATCACTTTAAATGTAACCTTTGGCCATGATCTCACTTGATATTAAATAATGGTTTGGTCTAAGATTATAAATTACTAAACCCAACAGGACTAACTCTCAAGAATTCAAAGTGCAAAACAAGATTGCTAGAGGACTTAAGGGCGGTATCTAATGTAACAGGCATTAGAAAATATCCTACATTACTGTACTATAGTTTAAGCTTTATGATTTTTTATCACCGAATAAACTTTAGTATTCCTAAAGTTCATTATACACATACATTATACATGGTGACTTGAAAAGAAACTATTAAAGCATCGTTGCTTTCAACATTCAACATATACAAATTGAAAAACCTTACACAGTGAGTCGATTCATTTTATTTTTTTATGACATGTGTGGCAAACGAACAGATGGGTCACCTGCTGTTAAGTGTGATCACCACCGTTCATGGATACTAACAACACCAGAGGAGTTGCAAGTGCGTTGCCACCCTTTGGGGGGAAGGGTTAGGGGAGGGGAGGTGGGCCTCCGGCGCTCTCACTGACCGAACAAAACGCAACAATGCAAGCACTGTTACTTCACGTCTGTTTTCTATGAGAGGGTGGTATTACCCCGGACGAGCCGACCCATTCATTCTGAAACCAGTAATAGTTTCAGCATGCCTCTACCACCGATTAATTATGTCGCATTTGAAGATCAGTTAATATATATCTATCTAGCTAGAGGATTTGCCATTCCATATCTTCGCTTTGCATACCATCAGATAAATTAAAGCCATCTGAACTAAAATAATTGTGATAGCAGACGTATTCTTCATTTTCCATCACAGCTATTAATTAAAACTTCGCCCTCGGTGTTTATATTAGGAGTACATTGTAAAATGATCAGTGAGGTTAATATCTTATATAAGAAAGGCTTCGCGATTAAATTTGAAATGGCATCTTACGTCACTCCCCTTGAAGCTATTCCCGGGTAGTTTAACGGACGCGCACCGTGACAATTTTTCGTTCATCTTCCTTTAATATGTAAACTCCTTCATCTTTTTCTTCATCCTTCCGAAATGGTGATAGTTCTGACGTCCTTAAGCGCCTTATTAGGGCATCAATTGTACAAAGTATCTTTGATTTGATTTTAAATACCTCATATACTACATTAAAAAATATATATATTATTAATTAACTTACTATTATAATACGTAATAATAAAAACAAAATTATTGCAATGATGCATTCCTTTATTAAAAAATAATTGATCCCAACTGGAGCCGAGTTTTTTTTAATTATAGGGGGCTAACGGACATACGGGTCACCTGATGGTAAGTGATCACCGCCGTCCATAGACACTAGCAACACCAGGAGAGTCGCACATGCGTTGTCGGCCTGTGTTTGGGAGGATTTGGGAGGGGGAGGGGGAAGGGCAGGTGGCCCTCCGGCGCTCTCACTGAGCGAACGAAACGCAACAATGAAAGCAGTGTTACTTCACGTCGATATTTCTGTGGGTCGAATGGAACTACCCCGTCCAAGCCGACCCATGCATGCTGAAACCAGTAATGACTTCAGACACGATTCAGCGTTACTGACGCGAGTATGACATTTTAATTATTCATTATTATTCAAAGCGTCTAGTGTTAATAGTAAAGTCGTGGTGGCCTGTTGGTTTGACCGGTGGAATATTAATTCGATGTCCGCAGGTTCGAACCCCGGGATTCGTTGGTACGATTTTTTCGGAATTCGCGTACATTTACTAATTTAAATTGGTAACACTATCGACTGACGGTGAAGAAACACATCGTGAAAAAATCTGAACTTGAGAAATGTTCTTGTAGTTTGAAGTTGCCAGTACGTCATGGACTGGCGTGGTGATTCGGGAAGAGGCCTATGACCCTGCAGTGGGTCTCTTACATGATGATGATGACGAATGCGTCTAAGAAGTTTTCGCTTCAATATTAAAAATCTGTAATGTAAAAGTTGGTCCATCAATACTGATGTTAACTTCAGTCGACGGATTACAATTAAGAACTGGGGATACCTCGAGATCGGCCGGGTTTCGTAAATAACGGACAGAACAATTTATCCAGTTAATATTCATGAAATTCAAATTGGATACGTACCAAACTGAAACTTTTACCGTGGGATCTAGTAGATAAAACTTTCGTGTTAATTTCGATTCTGATTAGAATTTAATCGATCCCGAAGATTATTTTAGATAAATAGATTCTGTTAATATAGTGATTTAATCATTATTATTCAAAAATATCTAATGTAATTCTTCAACTATCTCTACATATTATCAAATGTCACGGCATGAAGTTACGTAATTTTTATTTGTACGTCGCCGTACTTATTATGTGTGAATCAACTCGTTTGAATATAATTGTATTTTAGAAATACTTTGTGTGTTCCTTCAAGCACTCAGTTAGGTTGCAAATCCACAATACTGTAACATAGTAATAAAATATTTGTGACTTAACAAACAGTTATATTCCCACAAATGGGCACCCGAAACATATGTCGCAAGGACTTGCTCCTCACCCCTACAGTCAATGTGCATATAACTCAAAAACTTATAAACTACATTATTCTTCTTTTATTTATAGGTATATCTAACTAGGCTTTAGCATATTGTTTTATATATAATACATAAGGTATCAAAGTAAATATGTGGAACAAGTAATGTTCTTTTAACACTCCACCTAGACTATATAAATATTAACCAATATAAGGCATTAGACAGTAGAATTTAAGTTAATTAAAAATGACAATACAATATATTTATTTTACTGTTTAAATTACTAGGATTGATTTTATGTGAGAATGCAAACTAAACATTGTATAAATGACTATTCATCTTCATAATTAAATGTGCTTATTAGTTATTTACCTCGTACGATTCGCTAATGTATAGGACCTGCAATAATTATTTAAATGTAAAAAGAAATGTAAAATATTTAAAAAAATGAATTAATAAAAGTGACTTAATATTTTTGTAATTTACACCAGGAAAGTTAACAGAGATTCCTATCAAATATTATAATACTCTCACGTCTTAACTAATAAACCGGTTTTGTCGGAGTACAGAAAAAGACGTAGGGTACCTTTCATCTAGAAGAAAGACACCATTATCGAAGGATAAATCAATCTTATAAACGCAAGCGAAGCTGTGCGCAAATGTCAGTGCATTATTAATATAAAGTAAAGGGATCATCAGTATAAATTAAGTTGATTTCATACATACTGGCTTATCATAAACAGATGTTATGAGGCTTTTGCTAATTTGATCGAACAATTGGATTGCCGTAATCAAATTTGTTCAAACAAACTTCGCAGTACCACTAAAATACCCATAAAATTGCGGGCTGTAAATTTAGTTCAAATAATCGCGTATTATCTGTGGTTTCCATATTTATGTGTAACTAGGATGGGATAAAGTTAAGCCCTTGACACCGCCAAATTTTATAACTAAGTGACTCATGCATAGATATTGAGTGACTATATATTGTTCATTTTAAATACGATCCTGTTACGTTATTTACAGTTTTTTGCTTTCATAAAATAAAGCCTGGCTACCCTACTGGTGGTTGCTGAGAAATATAATAATATTATCAAAGCATAAAAGAAAACCGTGTAAGAACCGTCCTCTGCTAAAAGCCATAAAGTATAGGTTACGTATGCGAGAGTAAGTAAATAAGAGTTTATGAGTGCTGGGTAATCATGCATAAACACTGGAGTAAAATACGATCGTAAATATATCGCTCCTGATGTATTGAGTAGCGGAATTGTGACACACTGATATAGAGCTTATCAAGATGAGACTACATTTTTGTACAATTTATGAAAAATATTAAAATTAAAAAAAAACAGCTATTAAATTATATAGTTAAAAATACTACCGTCCAGACAAGGAGTTTTTAACCAACTTCAAAAATTATCTTTTTGTTATTAATTTGGTTGTATTTTTTTCATACTTGTTACATTGATAACCAGTTATATATAGAGCGGTGTGAGAATGTTTTTTTTTTATTGGAAAGGCGATATTTTCTACGGAGTCTTATTTTAATATCATTTGGACCTCGGACTTCGAACATACTTCAGGGAACTCTCAAAAGCGAATAGAAAATGTAATTGAGATATTGGTACGTTTATAACAATCTAAGATATGGTCAAGGAAGTTCTGTTATCGTGTCGCATGTTCTTTGTTGATGTTAAAATTTTCAAATACAGTATGTATTGTAATGTATTGTATTTGTTTGTGTAATGTATTGTATTGTATATGTAATGTATTTAGTTTTATATATTATTTGGAAAATCACGGAACAAGCTTCTGTTTCCAATTTACACTTAATGAAGAAACGAGTTAGAAGTACTTCGCTAAAGAGAAACTTTCAGACTTTTCTCTGATTTATGATTTTGTTAGACCTGCCCCTTTTCTTATGTCGGTAGCAAAGATAGTTTTACAGCATGGTCTTTATGGTATGAGTGGAGGAATAACTCAAATATGATTATTTTTTATTTCATATAAATAATATATATAAATAAACTAATAGGCGAGTCACCTGATGTCAAGTGATCACCGCCGTCCATAGACACTAGCAACACCAGGGGAGTTGCAAGTGCGTTGCCAGCCTGTGTTTGAGAGGAAGGGGGATGGAATAGGATAGGGAGTAGGGATGGGGAGGGGAAGTGGGCCGCCGGTGCTTCACTGACCGAACGAAACGCAACAATGCAAGCACTGTTACTTCACGTCAGTTTTCTGCGAGAGGGTGGTACTACCCCGGGCGAGTCGGCCCATTCATGCTGAAACCAGTAATAGCTTCAGCATCGCTCTACCACCTACAGATAATTGCAATGAAAGCAATTATGTCGACTAGTCCGAGTAGTGGTAGTCATTATTAAAAAAGCAACTGATAATTACTCTTATGTTATAAATAACAAATTATTGAAGACATCAGTACCCTGCTGTTTATTATTCGTTCTTCGTTATATTTATTTAATAATAACCAACGACCACTGGGTATTATGGTGCAGAAACGTGCGATCAAGCAAGTATTATACAACAAGCAACTAGTGTGAAAAAAATTTATTCAACGGTAGATTCATTGAAATAGTTAATGGCAAAGGTAATTGTAAAAAAAAAAAAAGTGCATTCTTTTATTAACTCATTATTGTATATAGCTGTTATTCTTATCTATACTTCTTAGTCCATTAAACACAAAAATGTATTTTTGTAGTGTTACTAAGTTTTTTTTCCTTATTTAAATAAAACTAATATATTTTTGTAAACGAATCGTGAATTTAATTAGTGGATTGAATTTATTCGAATAATACTCATTGAAAGAACAACACGTGTATATATTGATTTTAAAATTCTACTTTACGTTGTAATTTTATTTCCATTGCCGCTACAATAAATAACTAAGATCCAAGCCGTATCTAGCATACATAAATCCATGTACTACTTACAGTACAGCATTCGTCACGTGTCCCGGTCATATCCGCAGGGAAAGACGGGCGACATTCTTAAATTTTCATACCCAACACAACTGAGGTGGTCGGAAACTATACGTTACGTTCGAAATTTGATATAGAATTATCTATATCTAGCCAAGTTGCAGTAAAAATAAGTACCCCATTTCTTATTCCATGACATAAGCATCTTGTATATCAAATTTCATTGAAATATATCTAGCCATTTGAAAATAATGGATAACAAACAAACGTACTTTTGCCCATCCACTTTCCTCACATATATCAATATGTATAATTCTATGACGGGATTGACTGCTATGCTCAATATTACCAGAGTAAGTCTAGCTATTAGAGCGTCTTTTATGACAATATATTGAAACAAACGTACTTTCATATTTCATTACATAGTATAAAACAAAGTCCCCTACCGCGTCTGTCTGTAAGTCTGTTCGCGATAAACTCAAAAACTACTACTACTAAACTAGAGGGATTCATGGGGAAGGTTTTGGTATTTAATATAATTTGTCAAGGATTTTTTTATAATCAGAGCGGGACAACGTCTGCCGGACCGGCTAGTATATTATAATTTAATTAGGTGATAAATAATGTAAATTAACATAAATAAAACATGTATAGTAGTATTTTGCAATACTCGTATGATACGATCATTACTTTCTATTTGAAAATTTTTAGATTTCTCTCGTACGGTAAATCCTATGGATGTATATGTTTGTCTCTTTTAAAAGTAGCTTTTTCCTTAATTAATTATTCTAAACATAGCGGCTTATTTCGGAACGCGACACCTTATTGTGCTCTTCTGGCGGATTTTACACCTAGTGTATCGGCCGGTTATTCAGTTAAATAATGGGGGGTTTATACCTAGTATATGGTAGTTGTTATATGGTTAAATACAATTTCTGCATTCTACCCGTCCGTGAAAACAGTATTTTTTACATATTTTTAACTATTTATATGTTAAAAATGATGTAACATTTATTTCCGTGGTATCTCACTTCGCCATTCCGTACATGTCACAAGGAAAAGTGAAAATGCCAAATGGTAAATAGAATTTTATATACAACCATATGCTTTGACTGTTTTGTTTATATAAAATTTATTTCACGCCTCACCAAATACAAATTTCGATTTTACCGTTTTTTTATCGTGAAGAAAACTGTCGGGTGTCGAAAACAATAGCGAAAATTAGCTATGTTCAAATATTACGCGACTTTCATATATTCGATTTCTTATTTTTATATACTTGCCAGCTGACCCGCGCAACTTCGTCTGCGCTGAATCGGTTATTACTGGTTCCAATTTTATTTCCAAACGAGAAATACTTAAAAAACTTGATTGATCTAAGATTGTAGCGACACTTACCGGGACCAACTGTGAATCCAAACAATCCTATATATTTTGGCAAGAAATGTTTTCCCGGTATTCCCTGGGTTGCTTCTTTGATTCTCATAGTAGTCCAGTGAATCTGTTAAGACCTTGCTAGGTAAATAGCTTAGTCAGATCGAGAAAAAAATAATTGACCCTGAACTCTGCGCCCCATCCACGCAACAACACAATAATTTTTAAATGTCCATCTGTAAACAAGGGTAAGACCCTCTTTTTTGATCAAATTTTTAAAGTAAGTGTTCAATGCGTGTTTAACTTTTTTGTCATAACACGGACATTGTTTGAGTCGTTTAAAACTGCAAAAGAAACTAAAAAGATACGCTTAGTTATTCAAATACATTTAGTTTAAGATTTTGATATAAGGGACAAAACAATCTGATTTAAAATATAGCTGATTTTGAATTTATATGAATAATATTTTGGCTGCAAAATTTTACTTACCTGATATAATTGTAATTAGTTTCTCAGAAGCAACTAGTTTTAAAACCTTAAGTGGAAGTGTTGATATAATTAACTAATTAAAAATTAATGTCCTAGTAAGTACTTAAGTACACAATACAAATAGAAGAAATTATACAATTCCTGATTTGTCAAAACATAATAATAATTTATTAAAAGTTGAACATAGAAGTCGCTCTTTAAATAATGATCAAAGTTATAATTCGTTAACATAAGCATCCTCTGTATATTGTATATCTATATAAAAGATTCTTGTGTCTGTAAATATGTTATTATTTTTCAGAACGTGTTTTTGATAATTCCAATGTTTTAATTTAATTAATAATAGTAATAATTTATTGACTATCATCTTAACGGTAACAAAAAATCCACTTATTTATAAAACTTCTGAAAAAAATCGTGAAAATTCTAAACTTATTTGTAAATCCAATAAATCACAAGAAATATAATTTAACTAACTATTACCCACGACTTCTTCGGCGTGAAATCTATCAAAAAAATGTAGTTCATTGTAATCGGGCATGTGGTGACCGTGGACACTGCTCCTTCTTCTTTAGTTTAGTATATAAGGAGGTGTTTTTCTAAAACAAAAGTGGCTAAAGTTATTCCTTACAATATAGGCTATCTGTTAGTGAAAGACTTATCAAAATTGATTCCACCATTTCGGAGATTAACCGGTAGAAACTTTCCATACGAAATTGTTTTTTGTTTTAAATACCGTATATACTTTCATTATCATTTCAAAATAGCAGACACACAAAATGTTTGTTTGAGTTCGTAAATCACACATACTGGTGTATATGTGTACTTATTCGTATATGTATGATATTATGTATATGTATGCTTAATATAAAGTTTTTTTTTTCGAGCTGACTACGCTATTGACCAAGCAATGTCTTAACAGCTTCATCGGATTACTAAGGCGAGCGCTTAAGGCACTCAGCCGATTTTACTTTGACAACTAGCTCAAGGGTGCGCGGCTCACTTCGGCTTTGGCTGTTGCCTGATACATGCAATTCGCGACCTATCTGAGCTAAGCTAAACTAACTATTCATACATATATGAGTTGTTGAAACATATATGTGTACCAAGCATACATACCTCAACAACCCTTATATATATTTCGTATCATAAAGTATAATAATTGAACTCCTGAAGAACTATAAAAAGAGAAAAAGCGTTTATCTTGGAAAACTACAATCAGAAACAATTATACAAAACTACATTAAAATAGATGTTTTAAATTGAAAAATATTAATTTCAAATAACAAGCATCGCCAAACGACGCCACCTTACTTATATTAATATTCATGGAAAAGCAAATGGAAAACTGTACGAATTGACCCGGCTTCCCGGGGATTAGTTATCAAAATTCCTTAATTTCAGACTGTGATTAGATTCAACCGAGTTAACAATCTAATTCGTTAGTACAATTATGTTTTACTAGGTATCGCGTAATTCGATTTCGTGATTTTCATTTGATGACACTAACTTATCGTATAAAATTAATTGGACACGAAGCAATTAGTGTAAATTTAATTTGAGACTATTAGCTTGGTCACTAATGGGTACATGATATGCGAAATTCAGCTTTGGAGTTCCATTGGAATGAGAATTAAAACTCAATGCTCGAAATATGAACAATTTTGTTTCATAAGCGTGACTTGAAACGCCTACGTGCTTATTCTAATAAAAATTATATTTGTCAATTTTTTTCTTCATTAAATATATAAGGTTGTGAAGATATATTCATTTATTCACAAAGAATAATTACGTGCTCTAAAATGATAGTTAATTAAATATTTTTAGAAATGGTCTGCACTTATATTCATTAATATATTATGAATATAATTATCATAATAATCTTACCCTTATCCCATCTAAGTAAGGTCGGCACAATATGTTTTCATCTTGCAATCTCCTTTGTTATATATCATCTCAGTAATCATAACTTTATATATCCTTCTTAACGCAATCCATACGTACCTTTTTCGATCTTCTTATTCTCATATATTCGTCCACCTTCAAACTTAACACTTTTCTGGTTATAACTATGGCATCCATCTTTCCTCGCGAATTGTCCACACCATGCTAAGCTATTACTCCTCAATTTCTCTGTTATTATTATTATTTTGAAACTTCCACTGATATACTCATTCGTAATCTTATCCATTCTGGTTATACCATTCATCCATTCTTAACATTCGTATCTCTGCCACATGTAAATTTCTTTCATTCGTCTTTTTGTATCCCAGCACTCAGATCCATACAGCATAAGTAGTATAATTATAATTAAATATATACTCAGTAAAATTTATGTGCTCATATGTATTTATCTGCTCAAAAAAATTATGCGCTCAGGTGCTTAATCATTATGGGTAAAATTTTCTACAGTAAACGTGACTTAGTGAGCACTTACTTTAATAACTATAAAAACAGACTTTACATCACATCAAAACTTTAGTAATATGTTATCGAGTTTAAACAGATATGTCATTTGAGTTTATAATCCTTTTATATAGTTATACGACGTCGATGAATTGCTGAATTTAACTGACCACGTTTGGAAAATACATAGCTAAAAAAATTTAATTTACTATAGTTACGATATTATACGTTATGTTATGATAAATTATAAGTTACGACGGTTTTGAAAGGCCAGTCAGTGTTTTTTATACTTTATATATTTTAACGTTTGGCTATAGTATCACCTGATGTTAAATTACAATGTATTCCAAGATAGTACATATGCAAAGCCTAGAGCGACTGGCCCTAAAGTACAATTGCCGAAACACACTTATATTCTTGGCGTCAAATTTGAGGGTGAATGCTAGCTATGCGGGTTTAGACAAAGCTTTACTATCATGATGTTTTCCTTCACTGAAGGCTTCTTGCGAGATCAATAATCCTTTTAAAATTATTTTCGCTATCCAGCTGCAGAACTTTGTACATAGGTTATAGAGCTCTGGGCGATTGCTCTATGCAAACCATCAGCTACAGTGCAGTGCAGGCACTTTCTTCGTACTCACAAAACTTTTTCATTCGCTTCTAAAATTGGAGTTCATTCTGTCGATATATCTAATAAAGCCACTTATATATCATACCCTTCCGCTTGTTTTGTATATCAATTCGGGTTTCTATACTTATTTACCACATTCTATGCGATGTTAAATGTTTTGTAAGGCACCCATTACTTCATAAATCACTCAGAACAAAAGGGAACGGGGTGGGCAACGCAATGAAATAAAATGCAAAGGGAGAAATTTATCTTTTTTTTTATTTATTTTATTTTTTCGCCCCGACTCTGAATTGCCGCTACCGCTACGACTCCTTTTATCGGGAAGTCAATGGTTGTTTTTATTATATTTTTGTTCCGTGCTCTATAGTTTGTCAGATGGTTTTGACGTTCACACGGAACGTTTGGTTTTTTAAGAATAAACAGAAATGTATTGTTCTATTACCTGTGCCCGTCGTTTTTTACGCGTTATTTTATGCAGTGAATTATTTTCGTCACGTAATTGTAACTTGTTACATTTTATTACTTTAACACACTTATTGTTACTAGTATTATAAGCTATCACAATAGGACTGAAATTTTATTTATACAATTTAATTCATTGTGAGCTATTTGTGCATTTCATGTTTTTACAAAACATCTTATCAAATTTGGTTGAAAATAATTATAAAACGTGTTCAAATTGTATTAATTATCGTGCAATTTTTTTACTTTTGAGCAATTAAATACACACCAATCTTTCTCATTTACCCTCACAAGCTATTTTTCAACGAAATTCACATAATCAGACAGACAAACATTTTTATGTTTATTTATGACCAAATTCCTTTATAACAGATATAAATTTTGGTAATAAAAGTCACATGTACAAGCAAAACTACAGATTTACAAATATAGATAAAGTGTGCCAAACTGGAAATGCTTCATGAATAAATGATTAGCATTTAGATAAATATGTTAAATGCATATGTCATCTTTAACCTTGAAGAACAGCGTACAAAATAACGTATATTAATACACTATAGAATTTTTTTTATCATCTACACAAAAAAGCCTCTTTGATAGATAAATCCTACGAAAAGTCTCTGTACTATTTCAAAACCTATCAGGTTTAATATGACAGTAATTTGCATTTAAAATCTTCACATTTTTCTAATAAGTTTTATTCAAATATGTATTTAAATAAAGTAAATTTTCAAAAAAAAAAAGAATAATCAAAATCGGTTCACCCAGTCCAAAGTTATGAGGTAACAAACATAAAAAAATACAGACGAATTGATAACCTCCTCCTTTTTTTGAAGTCGGTTAAAAATCAAGTAAAAGATAATCTCATGGTGGTCGTGTGGTTAGATGATTTTATAGGTAGGTAGAGCCACGCTGAAACTATTACTGTTTTCAGCATGAATGGGTCGGCTCGTCAGAAACCCACAGAAAACCGACGTTAAGTAACAGTGCTTGCATTGTTCGGCCCACTGGCAACGCACTTATGACTCCCCTGCTGTTGCAAGTGTCTATGGATGGCGGTGATCACTTAACATCATGTGACCCGCCTGTTTGTTTACTTCCTATGACATAAAAAATACATGAAAATTCGATTCCATGTCCACATGTTTGAACGCAGAGAAGCACAACTTTTTTTGAAGGAAGACATCGTGAGGAAATCTGAACCTGAGAGATCCTCTTGTAGTAACATTACATTTAAAAGATATAGTACTCTGGATTGCTTGGTGCTTGAAATCGCCAATACGTCTATAATTGGCGTGGCAAATATTCTCATAAATTCTCTAATAAATGCCTTTGACAAAGCAGTAGGAGTCTTACAGACTAGCATTAATTAACGCACGAGTTTCTATATAATAAATCAATTGCCCAATTTATGTAAACTTATTACATCAAAACACTATTTGCATTTTTTTTTAAATGTTGGTGTGTTGTTGTCGTTGACAACACACAACAAAAATGTTGTCAGGACCATATTTGTACGAAATAATTTTTTGGAAAATCGTAAGAAAGATTGAAATTTTGGATTAAACAATCTCTATATAAAAAGCGAGTCAGTAAATGAACTTGAAGACAGTAGTATACTTCAAAAATATTGACAGATAGACGTTTAATTGTTCTGTTGCTATGTTTAATTGGTCGTGCTTCGTTCCACATCCGTGTGAAGTCGGATCTGGTAGCTAGTTTAATATAAAGAATTCAGTGTAATTTGCTCACTATAATTTTGTTTCAGTCGTTCATAAATGAAAAGTATTTATTTTAATTTAAGCATGTCGAGACGTGCTTCTAATTGCTCGGTGTATCGTTCGTGACCCTGAGGGTAAAAAGATTTTCGAGTCTCATTAAGTATATTGTCCCTCGAAAACATTTTTTTTTTATTTTCCAAAAGTCCCCTCTTTAATATTCATCGTTTTTCGAGTGCTTTTGGGGTTGTGTTTATGAATATTCTCTCTAAATCATATTTTAATGGTACAAAAGTCGTAAATGAGGCTCAAAAAACAGTGAAATTTATATTTCTAGTTAAAGAAAGAAAAGACATTCATTTGAACATTATTTAGAAATTTTTAATCAAGACATATACATTTACAAGATTAAGATAATATATCTACTATATGTATAAAAAACAAGTGATTGCCCAGGAAATATGAATAATGACAACTCAAATGAAGCTAATTAATGAATACTAATTTAAAATGTATCATATTTGGTATCATATTATTCTCGCTCTATTAGCGATCTTGATTTAAGGATGGATTGCTTAGATTAGATTACAATTGAGATTATAAGAAAGTTGAACTATACGGAGAAATATAACATTTTGCAGTTTCTAGTACCTATTCAAAATGGGAAAAATATAATTTCTCCAAAATGAATTTTAAATAAGTTTTAATTACGTAGTCCGATTGAACTTGTCATTATGTATATTTCCCAAGCAGTATAAACAGTGCCCTGATTAATCACCAAGTATATACCTATATTCGATATCGAAAAACTAGAACACAGTCTGTCCGAACGTCATGGAAGTCGGCAGAGCTATTCATAACGGTATCAATTATAATAAATAATACGCATATAGTGCCGAGCGTACATATTATAATCGATGTCTAATTACTTATGAAGTAATTTCTTATGGGATTGCTTTGAAATTTTGATCGGCAAACTTTTTGTGACAAAAAGTGATAGTAGTAAACACTGTGTCGAGTAGAGTGTTGAAAACACCGGTTCTCGTCCGATCACCGAAGTTAAGTAACATCGAGCGCGGTCAGTACTTGAATGGGTGACAGCCTAGGAACAACGCGGGACGTTTGCTTTTTTTGTACTTTTTAAATTAAAATCGTTAGTTTTTTTATTAAAATGTTCTTGTTATAGATTCCGAAATGTATTTCCTTTGCTACTGGTATAAAACTGAAGGTAATTTTGTCTGTTTAAACGTGTTCACGGGTAAATCTATAAACCGATTGCAGTCATATTGGATATCGAGATCTCAAGAAGTATATGGGATATTTTCAAGCCGAATATTTATGATATATTTTAATTTTATTATTACACAACACTAAATAGTTAATTATTATGAAAATCACACAGATGAAGTCAAAGGTAAAGGCTAGTTAGTAATAGTTAATATGCATATATACAGTAAATTATTTTAAGCCAATGAAGTTACTAATTCATAATATATTTTACATTTTAAAGTAATAGACATAATTCAAATGATGAAAGCGACGAATAATTAAACCTGAAGTTAGATTAAAGGACTGTCATATTACGAAAAAAAAACATTATGTAAAGTTTCTCTTTTTAATAATCAACAATGACGATAAAAGCCCGAATGTTCCTTTTTACAATACATTTATCTCTTCTCCTGATAATGAAATATTAAAATTAAATCACTTTGAAGATATAACAAGCCGTGATACCAATAGCATATAATTGGGTAACAAGAAAAAAACACATCTCATTACACGAAAGATAGAGCTCATATGGGTCTTCGGCTTAATTAAAGGATTAATATATACATAAGAAGCGTTAAAAATTTACGAGACCATGAACAAATTACATTTGGAAACTTGAAAAGGATTTTATGGATGGTAGAAATAAAATATTTTGCAATGCGATATAAAATGTACCCTATATCTCTTCTCAACCTCATTACACGGTATAATTCCGCAAATCTTTCTTACAAAATACAGTAGCGAATGCATCGTTATAGAGATAAGCGTTGCACAAGAGGATTTAAAGACGAATGTACATCAGTTATCCGGCTCGCATCTTAGCGCCCGGCGTAATCTGTCCAGCGAACCGAACAGTGCTCGAAGATTTATTCCGCATTCAGAAAACTAAACTGCACTTCTATACAGTTGGACTACTTGAAGAGGATACATAATAAATGTTAAACACTGTATATTTTCTTCTTCATTCTTTTTTGTTACTAGTCTAATAAGATTTTTAGCCTTCCCTACAATCTCACCTAATATTATACTATACCAGCTGTACCCACGACTTCGTCCACGTGAAAACTTTCGTAATAAAACATCGGTTAATAAAGTCACCTGAATGTATTAAGTCCATTTACTTATATACTTTTCCCTTGTACTTAAGTCGCGTCATCATTAAAAGTACAATAACTTGACAGACCGAACTGATTTTAATGAAACATAGACTAAATGTTACTCGAAGATTGCTTTATGACTTTCTTGAAGAGAACAGACAGACAGACATTTCTAAAATTGATTGAAATGATTTTATTACTTATTATTCCTAGAGACCTGTCACATTTATTTTTTTACAAAAATCTAAAAGTCAAAATCATAGTCAAAATACTCTTTATTCAATTTAGGCCCTGAGAAGGCACTTATGAATGTCAAAGCTACCACCGGTTCGGAAAACAACCCAGTCATAGAGAAGAACCAGCAAGAAACTCGATCTGGTTTATCTTTTCATAATAACTAACATTTTTTTTTATTATTACAACATAATAGACACATAGTTTTTAGTGGTTGCACAGAGAGAGGCGTCACTTCCAGACGTCGCTATCGTTCACATACTGATCCACCTTGTAATAACCTTTATGTATTAAGACCCGGTTGACATAACACTTGAACCTACTATCCGGCAAATCGGTAATGTGTTTTGGGACTTTGTTATAAAATCTAATACTATTACCTAAAAAACTGTTACTGGTCTTAGTAAGCCTGAAACATGGAGTGACCAGTTTGTTATGGTTTCTGGTATTTACATTATGTCGGTATTTTACTTAATCCACATTATCTAAGTTTTTCCGGACGTACATCAAATTCTCAAGAATATATTGAGAGGGCAGAGTTAAAATACCGAATTCCTGAAACTTAGTTTTTAATGATTCACGAGGTCCCATATCATAGATTGAAAGAACCGACTTGTTAGATTTACATTATTATTATATGTATAGATGACAATGTGACTTGAGATGGTAAGATGCTAAATATACAATCGGATTAGTTCTCAAGTGCAGTTACCGGAACATACATATAGATGCTTGTTGACTACACAACTTATCTATCCTTACAAAAACTTCCCAACATCGTGTTATGATTTCGTTACTATATTTTACTTGTAAGCTTAAAGGTTGGATTAAATGTCAATAGACGCTACCACTAAGCCTCTATTACTTCTCTTTATGATAAAAGATTCATATTACCCGTACAAAGTCCGACTGTGGAGACAACAACGCTATACTTATTTCTGTCATAAGTAGCAGTGATTGATGTTACTAAGGTAATAATTTTCATAGATGGTAGATTCACGCTGAAGCTATTACTGGTTTCAGCATGAAAAGGTCGGCTCGCCCAGGGTAGTATCATCTGACCCACAGAAAACCTACGTGAAGTAACAATGCTTGCATTGTTGCGTTTCGTTCGGTTAATGAGATCGCCGAAGGCCCACACCACCTCCCATCTCCCCTCCTCTTCTCCCCCTTCCCTAAAACCCAAGCTGGCAACGCAGTTGCGACTCCCCTGATGTTGTTAGTGGCTATGGACGGCGGTGATCACATAACATCAGGATACCGGCCTGTTCCTTTGGCTACTATGATATAAAAAAATATATTTAGGAGTAGTTTTCTATTATGATTAACCTAAGTATTTAAGATAAACAAGGGTAAAAGATATTAAGATACTCGGACTAACTGTTGACTTTGTTGTCTTATATTAATAATCTATAATCTTAATATAATCTTATCATTTTGGTGCACTTTTTCAATAATTTCAAGGGAGCACTCGCGCAGTGTATAGAAACGATTAAGCTTCTCCACTAAGAATTGCAATGTTTTTGTAATTGTACGTAGCCTAATGTCCTAACTAATCATCAGGATGATTGCTTGTTTGTTTGTTGTTTCATAACATAAAATATTACTATTATTCCAAATAAATGCACTTGGGTATGTTTTAGCCCTTAATATGTTAATGTTGATGATGAAAACAATAAAACATGTATTCAATCCATTTCAAAATACATATCTTTGGAGTAAAACCAAATTCTTACAAAATTATAATACATTGAAATAACAACGCAAATAAAATAAAAGCCCTATCCCTTTTCTCATTAACATTATATATTTTCTTTTTCTTGATTGGCTTAAAAGGTTGTTCTAAATATATTCCGGAAGCACTTTTATGTAGGAATAATCTTGTTTTCATAAAATATTTATCGTAATCTTTAAGTACAGATAATCCATTATAGGTATCGTGTTTGTGACTAACAAATATTTACTTATAAGAGCAAAATTGTTTTACTGTCGAAAATTTTCGAATAGGTTTGAATTGATCTGTTTTTTTATGTCATAGGTGGCAAACGAACAGGTGGGTCACTTGATGTTAAGTGATCACAACCGTCCATGGACACTAAAAACACTAGAGGAGTCGCAAGTGCGTTGTCACCCTTTGGGGGGAAGGGTTATGGGAGGGAGTGGGAGAGGAGAGGACAGGAGAGGTGGGCCTCCGGCACTCTCACTGACCGAACGAAACGCAACAATGCAAGCACTGTTACTTCACGTCGGTTTTCTTTGAGAGGGTGGTACTACCCCGGGCAAGCCGACCAATTCATGCTAAAACCAGTAATAGTTTCAGCGTGGCTCTACCACATCAGGTGATCATTATAGGTGCTTTTTTATTGGATTTATAACTATGTATCATTTGTTGTAACCCATCCGTTTCACTGGACATCAATACAATGTATTGCTTTTACGTACTTTACGATGATGCTGTTTATTATATAGTAAATAAAAACCTCCGCGCATTGACTTGCAACGTTGCGACGAAATTTTAAAGTGATTGGACAATTTCCGGAAATTTTATCATTTGATTTAAATTGACAAGAATATACTCGTGTTAGTTTGGTACTGAATTGTCGTTTTACAAATCTAAAAGAATAAAAATAGCCGTCTTATTTGCTTCGTGACATAAAATTAATTTTCCTATTGTTAAGTAGTGAGTGAAATCTCATACGTATGAACATACCGTAAAAATAAATCCGTTCGAGTCTTAGTTATCGTTCACATTACTACAATTAAAATTCTAAGCACATATCACCTCCACACACGTGCACGCATACACGCTTACACATGCAGGTGGAAGGGTTTTATTTTTTCCCCTTATCAAACTGAAATAGTTTAGAATATTATCCGATACGAAATATATATAAGGGTTGTTGAGGTATGTATGCTTGGTACACATATATGTTTCAACAACTCATATATGTATGAATAGTTAGCTTAGCTTAGGTTAGCTTACATAGGTCGCGAATTGCATGTATCAGGCAACAGCCAAAGCCGAGGTGTGCCTTGCACCCTTGAGCTAGTTGTTAAAATAAAATCGGCTGAGTGCCTTAAGCGCTCGCCTTAGTAGTCCAGTGAAGCTGTTAAGACCTTGCTTGGTCAATAGCGTAGTCAATTCGAAAAAAAAATAAAAAAAATATGTAAAACATTTTCAAGTAAAGTACCTCAAAAATAATATACAGTAATTTGAAAAAGAAAACATAAGCTCACGAAAACAAAAACAAAACATATCAAATTAGTACCTAAAAATCTTTGAGACAAATATATATTAACAAATACCATACTCTAGATACATCATGTCATATTAAAGTTTCTTACGAACTTACTTAAATAGAACGATAAACAATCCACAGCACAAATTTAGTATTCTTTATAGCATTCCAATAGTCCATTTGCTCTCAGTATAAATTAAAACAAATGGCGAACATAAATATTCAGGACTAATATTAACACAGACGAAAGGCTAATTTAAATATGTTTTAAGTGCATTTGCATGTTGTCTCGAAGGCAATGAAAGTAGCAATCAAATTAAGAAAGAATTAATATTGTTTACTACATTAAATAAATAGTTATTAGTACTATAATTATTTATAAGTAGTTATTAATTAGTAGTTCTCTAGTATTATGGTCTGACAATGTGTTTTAGATATATTACATTAAATAAAGGAAACACTTCTTATTAATAATAAACAAAACTTACATTAAATACCTTTTATTAGATATATTGTATTGTAAGGCAATGGTTTTTACTATTAACCAGGTAACCGTACTATTGACTAATACTATTGACCAGATAATTACCGTACTTTAATGATTCTATTGTCTGGAAGCCATTTTACAGCTATTTCTCTCATGTTAATAAAATTCGATGCATGTACGTTCGAATCCTAACAACGAAGTCAGAGCTTTCGGTGAAGGAAATCACCGTGCTGTAACTATAATATGGTAACTGGGTTTTTTCTGAGTCCGCCTGGCTAGCTATCACCTACAATTTGAAAATCTATCGCCAAGCACCTATTGTTATGTTCCGACAGCTGCATTTAAGAACCAGTCCCTATAAGGTTTTTTTATGTTATAGAAGCCAAACGGACAGGTGGGTCACCTGATGTTAAGTGATCACCACCGTCCATAGACACTTGCAACACAAGTGCGTTGCCAGCCTGTGTTGGAGTGGGGAGGAAGGGAAGGAGAATGGAAGAGTAGGAAGGGGAAGGAAGATAGGCCTCCGGTACTCTCACTGACCGAACGAAAGGCAACAATGCAAGCACTGTTACTTCACGCTGGTTGTCTGTGAGAGGGTGGTATTATCCCGGGCGAGCCGACCAATTCAAGCTAAAATCAGTAATAGCTTTAGCGTGACTCTACCATGGCTTTGCCATCTTGTGGGCAAAGGCCTGTAAAAAAATTTAAAGTAGCAAAAACACTACATATTTCAATTTGCATATTTTCAGTTATCTTGAAAACTTTGTACATGCCTTTACTATAATTTCCATTGCCGTATCTGTAGTACTGTATCAGGTACTGTACCGTAGCTAATTTTTATTAAACTATAATATCATGCAAAATTAACAAAAAGAGATAGAATTCTTAATGTGGTTAAGAAACCCCTTATTTAATTTCAAGATTTACCGCTTCAAAATTTTCCATCTCAGTAATAAAACGACATCAACAAACATCATTACCGTGAGAAGATAAGAGATTTTTACGTAAAAGATCGTGATTTTTTTTTACCGAAACGCGGATGTATAAGTAAAGTCGTATAAACTACGTATACAACACGCCACGCCACGAGATATTTACATTTATTATCTAGCTGGTGGCCGCGACTGTTTTTCCGTGCAAATGTTTTTTTCTATTTCATGTGAGTTAGGTGCTTTATCAAGATCAATCGTTGGTTATCTTTTATTTTTAACCGACTTCGAAAAAGGAGGAGGCTACTACGTTCGGTTGTGTGTATTTTTTTAATGTATGTTAATCGATATCTCCGTCAATTATGAACCGATTTTAATTATTCTTTTTTTATTTGAATCGATTATATATAGATATAAATTTGAATAAAATATTCTACCCCTAAGGGGGTGAAAATCGTTTATTTGATTTTCACCCACTTTATATTTACGTATTTTTGTGAAATGGGAACCGATTTATTATACCCATTAGAGACCAATATATTTATGAACACTAAAAATGGAGAAATATTTTTTTTTTTCCAAAAAAAAATAAACAGCCTTCGATGTGAAACACAAATAAGGCACTAAAAAGCGAAAAATAACTGAATAATTAAATTAACCAAATTAAATAAAAAATATTGATATTCGCGCTACCGAATAATATATTTGAAGTCGATGCCAACCTAAATTTCAAAATTTGTTGCAGATAATAAAATATGTATATATACTATACAGATATACATCATGGGACACGAGAGTGGACCAAAGCTTTGTATGTAGATGATATGAATTTAGGTTGGCATCGACTTCAAATATACTATTCGGTAGCGCGAATATCAATAATTTTTATTTAATTTGGTTAATTTAATAATTCAGTTATTTTTCGCTTTTTAGTGCCTTATTTGTGTTTCACATCGAAGGCAATGAACGATATATCGAAATCCGTATAGTAGTTTTTGAATTTATTCGTTCCAAACATACAAAAATACAACGTTTCCTCTTTATAATATTAGTGTAGATAAAATGCATTAGAAGTACATTAAATTAATTAAAATATGCATTACTCACACTACTGCTTCAATTTTACACAACATATACACACATGTAAATAAAAAAGACATTTTGACATCTGTCAATAAAGTACTTCAAAAAAGGTTGTGAAGGAGGTTGCTATGCTCGACTGTATGTATTATTTTACTCTTACTTTCAAATTACCCTTTTTCATTCTACATTTAACTTTAAAAAATCAATGAACTATGGTCGAATGTCAACCACTGGGCGCCCACTAGTATAGTTAATTACAACATAAAATTACAGTGTAATCATTATGATCACAGGCATGCATGACCTTATTACACAACAAAACAAGCTATACAGACAAAACCAATGTATCGTGTACAAGTACACGCAGTCATATTTCATTTTTAAGCAAGGACTTTTGCTAGCACTCCTCATATCTTTCAGTAAATACTAGACTCCTTAACATTAAGTGCAATAATGTACGGCTAAATTTATACAATTATTCTGTCCACCCATAATGTCATAACTGTGATGACGTTAATTTAATACGCGTCTCGTTGATGACATATATTCTGTATAAAAAGTATATCACGATGAGGCAGTTTATTCTGGGAAAGGACACGCCTGATTTATACGAGCGCACGCTCACAGCGATTTCACGGAAATCTGTCCCCGATCGCAGACCGTCTGATTGCTTCGCATTTTTGATCTAATAATTTGTCGTTCTGATTAATGCAATGTAACCTTAATATATCTGCACCGCCAAAGCGAATTCACGAATTAGGTGTTACAGTGCAAATCAATTTATATATAGCCCTTTCATTAGTTACATTCAAATAATTTAAGTTTATAACATAAAAAAATCTAGATATCCATGTGTCGGGTTAAAACACCCTGTGGTTTTGGCGGGATCTTGGGATGTTATGTAGTGGTTTTTATATTTTATTGATAACCTTGTGTTATTTGGCTCTATATTTTGTAATATTGGTGGTGTTTTTTAACCGACTTCGAAAAAGGAGGAGGCTACTACGTTCGGTTGTGTGTATTTTTTTAATGTATGTTAATCGATATCTCCGTCAATTATGAACCGATTTTAATTATTCTTTTTTTATTTGAATCGATTATATATAGATATAAATTTGAATAAAATATTCTACCCCTAAGGGGGTGAAAATCGTTTATTTGATTTTCACCCACTTTATATTTACGTATTTTTGTGAAATGGGAACCGATTTATTATACCCATTAGAGACCAATATATTTATGAACACTAAAAATGGAGAAATATTTTTTTTTTTCCAAAAAAAAATAAACAGCCTTCGATGTGAAACACAAATAAGGCACTAAAAAGCGAAAAATAACTGAATAATTAAATTAACCAAATTAAATAAAAAATATTGATATTCGCGCTACCGAATAATATATTTGAAGTGGATGCCAACCTACAGTTCAAATTTGTTGCAGGTAATAAAATATGTATACTATACAGATATCCATCATGAGACACCAGAGTGGACCAAAACTTTGTATGTAGATGATATGAATGTAGGTTGGCATCGACTTCAAATATATTATTCGGTAGCGCGAATATCAATATTTTTTATTTAATTTGGTTAATTTAATTATTCAGTTATTTTTCGCTTTTTAGTGCCTTATTTGTGTTTCACATCGAAGGCAGTTTTTTTTTTTTTGGAAAAAAAATTTCTATTCCATGTGAGTTAGGTGTTTTATCAAGATCAATCGTTAGTTATCTTTTGTTTTTTTATTAATATCATATTGTCGTTATTACTAAATTCCTCAATGCCATGTATTGATTTTGAGTATTATATATGTCATAGTGGGAGCATACAGCAGTCGGAATTGACACATAAATAGTAACGCATATTTTTATTACAGAATCTTACGAAGATTCGAATTATCATAGGTGTTGGCTAATACGCGCCATCTATTATGTTCTCTGTTAATCAATACTGGCAAGGTATTGTTAATGCTCTTCTATTTGATTATGGTTAGTGTGATTTGATCTAAATTATTGAGTAATTTAGGTTAGATTAAACTCTTCATAACTTCTAAGAATTCCACATATTTATTCACATAAGCACTTATAGAAGTCGCTAAATAAACCGGTGTCACGCCACACTTGACGCGTGGCACCGTTTTAAGAAAATGTGCGTCGTACATTTTTAACTTGATTTGATTCTTGAAAATAGAATATGAAAGTAGTAAGTAAAATACACAGAACTATGTGTCGCAAAAATCTGTACAACATATAAATAGGGATATTTTTGTAATTATCGACTGGAAATAACACTCGTAAAGAAATTACAGTAAAGCAGGTATTGTAGCTGTGTTGGTGTAGACAGCAAACTGTATTAAACTTAAATAAAACCAATTTGAATTGTGTTAATGTATACAATTATCGATACAAATGAAAAAGCATTTTTTATGACATAAAAATTTAGACGAATTTTTAAACCCATGCAATCAATGCATCTTTGCCAAGAAATCAGCTGGACGGGAGGCAACCAATTCTTCAAAGGCATTTTGTACTGCCTCTCGGGTATTGATTTTTTTTCCCGCCAAGGAGTTATCCAAATTGTGGAAAAAGTAGTAGTCTGTAGGTGCAAGGTCTGGTGAGTAGGGCGGATGACGGAGAACTTCCAACCCCAGTTCTTGGAACTTGGAGACCGTCTGCTGTGCAGTATGAGGATGCACGTTGTCGTGCAGGAGCAGCGGAGACGAGCGATTGACCAATGCGGGTTGGAGATGTGCTCTCTGTCATTGTGTTCAGTTCTTCACAATACACATCTACAGTAATGCTCACCCCGTTTGGTAAGAAGCTGTGATGAATCACACCGGCGCTAGACCACCAAACAGTGACCATCACTTTTATAGGGGTATGTTTTCGTTTAGGGCATTGTTTAGGTGCTGAATCAGGATCCAACCAACTTGCTGAACGCTTGCGGTTATCAAACAGAATCTATTTTTTATCGCAGGTAACATGCGGTTCAAAATTCCTTCATTTGTGTGTCTGTTGAGCATTGCAAGCCACGTCTCGACGCGTACTTCGCGCTGGCGATCATTCATTCATAGTTCGTGGGGCACCCATTTGTCAAGTTTTACCTTGCCAATTTGACGCATATGGACCAATATCAGCTTCCACAATCGCCTTTAATTCGTCATTGTCGACCAAAGTCGTCGGACGACCGCGAGGTTCATTTTTCAGGTCGAAATTCCCAGAACAGAAGCAAGCAAACCAATAACAGGTGGTGCGTTGGTTTGTAGTGTTAGCTCCGTAAACGTCGTTGATGTTGCATGCCGCTTGTGCCGCGTTGCTGCCACGACGGTACTCATATTCCATAATTACTCGAATTTTTAACGTATCCATGATAACAAAAAAGATTGAAATGCGATGAAAATGTAACACAATCAATAAACAAATGACGACTTTTGGAAAAAGAATTCCATGTTTTTAAAATAAAAATAATTTGAAATTAGAATTCTTAGCCAAACAAAAATTATTTTGATTTGAAATGGCCAGTAGTGCAGAACGGCAATTTCATCGGTAAAGACCTATTATAAAATCTATAGGTATATAATTTTCATATAATTAAATTTATTATCGTGAACATAGATAATCATGTTTCTAGACTCATAGGCCTATATATGGTAGGGTACACGTACTAAATCTCACTGCTGATGGCGAGAAATTAAAAAAAAAAACCCCGCGGCTGATCTGCCTCTTCAAGTATCAACGGATTATAGATATATTTATTAATTTATTAAAGATTTGTTTATCAATTAATTATTTAAGTATTTATTAATGTATACTATGAATTTACATATTATATTATTATAAAATTAACCTACAGTGACCACTTCATTTCAAAGGTCATGTAAGCTATGGAACGTAAATCATGTAAAAAATATTGAATGTAGGATGAAAATAGTTAATTGGAACGTAAGAGTGAATGGGAAGACAATAGAATATCACGTTGAGAGTGAAAGAATAAATAGATAAGGAATGAAATAACGCGAAATAAATAGTTTAATTATTATTGTGATTAGAGTAAGGGAGAAGAAAAAATAAAGAAAAAGGAAGGATGGCTAATCTTTTTTCTCATTTACATGTGTATATATAATGTGTGACATTCAAGCGGTAGTATGTGTAATGTTTATTTTAATTAATTTAATGCATTTCTAATGGGTTTAAAAAAAATTGCTTTAGGTATTTCTCCTCCAAAACTTTAATTTTAACTATGCCTAATTTCATGTTCATCCGTTCGCACAATTCACTTAAAAAGGGGTACAAAGTTTCGCTTCACGTATTAATATATAGATGTGGGGAAATTTAAATGAACATTATTTTTCTATGTTTTTAAAATCATCAAGATGATATCATCTCGAAGGTTTCAGATCAATATAAAAAGTAGAAGTATGTTTTCAGTGTTATTATCTGTTTTTACAATTATCGTTAATCATATAACTGATCAGAAAAGTCCACTCAGTGTGTACCACTAAGATCATTTAGGCCAAACAGTGATGAATTCTACTCATGATTTTCGAAGACAAACTTTATTATAGAGTATTCTATTATAACAAAACAAGTACACCATTTTGTGGTATAAACCTTTATGCACATCTTGAATTCTATAATTAATAGTTCTAAAAATTCTAACGCTCATAAATAACAGCCAATATAACATTTTTAAAATCTATGATTATGTTACCACTTTTCGCGTGGTTGTCAATTGTTACGTAACATTAAAATTTTGTGCCACACCTTGACGTGTGCTTAGTTTATCCCATCTTTTAGCGATGTGAACACGTGCTATTCCCCATTGGAAATACGCAATCTTTTAATAGATTCTACCTGTAAGGATTTCAATAATAAGAGTGTTCTGAGCTCGGATAGATACGCATAGCTTTGTGTGGATTCTATACCGTGGGTTTCTTTTTGCTTTGACTCATCTCAAAGATTTCACTCGAATTTAATGACAAACTTGAGGTTTCTGTAATAACCATAATATTAAAAGCCATTTTTATGGCTTCGTTTATCGATGCTTTTAAGTGTCTTCCTGAAATGTGTTTTATGATCATTTTGGGTTATATATTAATTAATTACGAAAACTTGAGTTGTTATTGTAAAATTTTGTATTAGACCGTATGTTATTTTAATGGATATAAGTTATTTAGTGGGAAGAGATGATAGTTTAGTGATAGCTTAGAAATCACATGTTTCAAATCATTTAATTAGAATTAGTTTTCATTGAAGAAAGCAGTTGTTATGGTTGCAAGATATTTATGTTTTGCTTCTTGAAAGTTCCCAACCTCTTGAATCAAATGATTTGAATAAACCAACGATTGTTAAGAAAGGCTTATTTCCAGATATGCACAATTAGGAGTAATAATAATATTAGTTAATCCTAGGGGATATGGTACTAAATATTAATGCAAATAAAAAGCGAGGATGAATCGCATGTAAATCATAACATGTCAATTAATCGGTTCCTTGAGGTACTACGATGATATAATGGACGCCAACAGGGTTTGAGAGTTTACAATGTTTATGAATGCATATATTGACTCGATAAGCGATGGTGTAAGAAACACGTAGCCGATATGGACAAGGTTTGAACAGTGAGAACACAACAATAATAATACGGTGAAATTTCCAGCGAGAGAATCGGTGGCGCTTGTAACGGTCAATAAATAAATGAATAAACTAATAAATGAAATAACTGTAGTGTCAACAATTATTATCGATAATATAATTAATAATATTATCGACAAGCCTATTGAAATTAAATAATACAGTTTATGTAGCGTAAAGTTCATAGTCAAAAATCATAGTTTCTAGCAGTACTGTTATTAAAATCCAATTCAAATAAATGACAGAGTAGCAGTAAATGAGTAGAAGTTACAAAGTTACCTTACTAACTGTCTGTCTTACACGAGTAATTTCGCTGTAATGGCATTTTTCCATTAGCCACGTGTGCTCTGCTAAGACGCTCTGGCACTTTTCAAATTTCCTTGTAAAACTAATATTACAGCCACCTTTTAAACGATTCAGTTTATTATATTACTAAGTCAAGAACGTGAAAGCGATGTGAATTTATGTTAAGTATATAAGTAAGTATAGTTCACATAATCCTAAATTACATGTATTTTAGACAAAATTGCTAAAACAATTTGCGTTACTTATATCAAGTGCTTTGAGCCGTGTACTATTTTTTTAATCCTAGCATAAAGAAGAAGTTTTATGTGCCATAGATTGTTTAATCAAGGAGAATATAAATCGATTTCTATTGAATTTTTTTTTATTTGATTAATAACAGCCATTATCTTCTTCCCTTATCTTACTTATATAGTATCAGCATAACGTTTTCCTCTACCGCACTCCTCTGTCAGATGTCATTTTAGTATTCACACCCGATTAATTACAATAAATCACGCGTAAAATACCTAAAACTAATACGACTGTAGTAGAGTTAGAGACACGATTTATAATAGTTGTCTAACTGTTGTAGTAGTAATTTTTGTAGGTGGTAGAGCCACGCTGAAGCTATTACTGATTTCAGCATGAATGGGTCGGCTCGCCCGGGGTAGTACCACCCTCTCACAGAAAACCGACGTGAAGTAACAGTGCTTGCATTGTTGCGCTGGCAACGTATTTGCGACTCCCCTGGTATTGCTAGTGTCTATGACGGCGGTGATCACTTAACATCAGGTAACCCGCCTGTTCATTTGCTTCCTTTAATATAAAAAAAAAGTTACATAAAATTTACATACTGAATTGTTTTAATCACGATACGAAATTGATACGGAAACTTATTGTTACATTTGAACAGATATTATTGTTTTTTCCAACTTCTTGTGTATATGAGTAGTATGAAATATAGTTTTTTTTATATTATAGGACGCAAACGAACAGGTGGGTCACCTGATGTTAAGTGATCACCACCGTCTATATACACTTGCAAAACCAGGTGAGTCGCAAGCGATTTGCCAGCCTGTGTTTGTGTGAGGAAGGGAGGAAGAAGAAGAGGGAGAAGGGAGGGGAGGCAAGCAATGTTACTTCACGTCGGTTTTCTGTGAGAGGGTGGTACTACCACGGGCGAGCCGACCTATTCATGCTGAAACCAGTAGTACCTTCAGCGTGACTCTACCACCTACTAAAGTAGTTGCCAGAACATAGGTATTTTTCACAGCATCTTGGCTGAACCGTGCTCGGATGAAGCAAAGACGCTGTATGACCTGCTAATGATACCTCATCAGCGACTCTCATGATAGAGCTAGAAGGATTGGGGAACAATGGGGCTGATATGTTCTGTGGAATAAAAGCCCCTAAATTAAATGAAAAAAAACACTTGTGTATTCTAGAGCGATTATTTTGAATATAAGCCTTGATACTAATGGTATACGAAAGGTACATGAGAGATTCGAGAGCACTCATAATGTAGTTAAATGCGTAATATTATTTCTATTTATCCATTTTTTTATATAAAAATGTTACATCAGAAAGGCACTGTTTCGCTTCTTTTTATATCTCATTTCAATTACCTATTATACCTATGAAATCAAGCTTTTATATAATTGTGCCTCTTACCGAGTGCACGCATTCACTATGTCTCTACAAAGCTTTCACAAACGAGACGCGCGCATAAATGAGTGAACAAACCCACAAACAAATTATACAAGCTGATAGATAAGATCTATTGGGGGCGCCGCCTTTCAATGTGGCGACACCTCTCGCCCTCGTACGTCACCGGCCCGCGGTTAGGCGGGGTGAGGTGGAAATGAGGTGAGACGTGAGGCGAGGCGACGTTCCCCGGCGGTGGGCGGGCGTAGAACTCTCGAAGGTGGTAGCGAGAGTGCCGGTAGCCCGCCTCGGTGGCGACAGTCGGATGCCGGTGGATGTCTTGCAGGTGCCTCGGTGATGTGCAATGATGCACGAGTCAGCCGATGAAGGTGGTGGATTACGAAGCGGAGGTCGGGGTGGTCCCAAGAAAACACCGTGGTTCTCGTATAATGACCGCGTCCCCGAGCCAACAGAGCACTTACTACTGACGATGAAGACTTCTCGATGTTATTATTCAATATTGTCGCGATGAACTATGCGATCAAAACTACTCTATGATACTCAATAAGATGCGCGATCAGACTACTCTATGTTACTCAATAAGATGCGCGATCAGACTACTCTATGTTTCTACGATGCCTTGTGCAATCAAACTACGTTGTTATCTCAATGAGATGTGCTATCAAACTACGATGTTACTATGATGCCTTGTACAATCAGACTACTCGATGTTACTATGATGCCTTGTTCAATCGAAATACCCTATGTTGTTATGATGCCTTGTGCAATGGAACTACGATGTTACTGTGAATCTATGTGCAATCGAACTACGATCTATGTATTTTTTTTTTTTCTATCAAACTACCTTGTTATCTCAATGAGATGTGCTATCAAACTACCTTGTTATCTCAATGAGATGTGCTATCAAACTACCTTGTTATCTCAATGAGATGTGCTATCAAACTACCTTGTTATCTCAATGAGATGTGCTATCAAACTACCTTGTTATCTCAATGAGATGTGCTATCAAACTACCTTGTTATCTCAATGAGATGTGCTATCAAACTACCTTGTTATCTCAATGAGATGTGCTATCAAACTACCTTGTTATCTCAATGAGATGTGCTATCAAACTACGATCTATGTACCGCGCGGACGTGCTTATAAGCAAATCGGGCCGGCGACTAACGGTACCCCGCCGTCGTGACTCTATACGTTGGCTCGGATATCGCGTTCCTATTTATTTATCATATTTTTATATATCAAATATCTATAATATCAATTTCTTATCATCTATTTGCATGCAATCTATACTATAAAATTTACATCTTATATCACCGACAGTTATTTTGATAGAGCCGAGAATCACTCTAGCCCGTTAGTGGTATCCGCCGCAAACTACAGAATCGTACCGAACGTATCGCGTCACAAAAGACGTCCGCGCCATATTTCAACCGATCCTCCCGACGATATAACGGCAGCGAACGATCAGTACCAGCCTGTCTCTCAAAACAGAGCGTGTTCACGCCCACAGCCGCGTAACCATAGATCACGCCGCCGTGGTCTGGGGGTAAACTTCGCTCCCGCACACCAGAGTAGGCCCCCCTCGGCAGCGGCTCAAGCCTAGGTTCGTTCCCTCGGCAGGGAGCCCTTGAGTACGCTGCTCGCGCGATACAGTGAACTCACCAACCAATACATCACTGCAACAACACTACACATATCACCTCCACACACGTGCACGCTCACACGCTTACACATAAAAAGTGGATGGGTTTTTTCTTTTTGTTTTTACCCGTATCGAACTGAAATAGTTCAAAAAAAAAAATTTCCGACACAAAAATACACATAAGAGTTATCGTAAGAGATATTGAGACACGCATGCCTGGTACACATGCATGTTTCAATAACTCATATCTGTATGAATAGTTTAGCTTAACTTAGGTTAGCTAAGATAGATCGCGAATTGCATGCAACAGGTAACGGCCAAGCCGAGGTGTGCCGTGCACCCTTGAGCTAGTTACCAGAATAAAATCGGCTGAGTGCCTTAAGCGCTCGCCTTAGTAGTCCGGTGAAGCTGTAGAGGCCTCCAAAAAGGCCAATAGCGTAGTCAGTTCGAAAAAAAAAAAAAAAAAAAAAAAAAAAAAAAAAAAAAAAAAAAAAAAAAAAAAAAAAAAAAAAAAAAAAAAAAAAAAAAAAAAAAAAAAAAAAAAAAAAAAAAAAAAAAAAAAAAAAAAAAAAAAAAAAAAAAAAAAAAAAAAAAAAAAAAAAAAAAAAAAAAAAAAAAAAAAAAAAAAAAAAAAAAAAAAAAAAAAAAAAAAAAAAAAAAAAAAAAAAAAAAAAAAAAAAAAAAAAAAAAAAAAAAAAAAAAAAAAAAAAAAAAAAAAAAAAAAAAAAAAAAAAAAAAAAAAAAAAAAAAAAAAAAAAAAAAAAAAAAAAAAAAAAAAAAAAAAAAAAAAAAAAAAAAAAAAAAAAAAAAAAAAAAAAAAAAAAAAAAAAAAAAAAAAAAAAAAAAAAAAAAAAAAAAAAAAAAAAAAAAAAAAAAAAAAAAAAAAAAAAAAAAAAAAAAAAAAAAAAAAAAAAAAAAAAAAAAAAAAAAAAAAAAAAAAAAAAAAAAAAAAAAAAAAAAAAAAAAAAAAAAAAAAAAAAAAAAAAAAAAAAAAAAAAAAAAAAAAAAAAAAAAAAAAAAAAAAAAAAAAAAAAAAAAAAAAAAAAAAAAAAAAAAAAAAAAAAAAAAAAAAAAAAAAAAAAAAAAAAAAAAAAAAAAAAAAAAAAAAAAAAAAAAAAAAAAAAAAAAAAAAAAAAAAAAAAAAAAAAAAAAAAAAAAAAAAAAAAAAAAAAAAAAAAAAAAAAAAAAAAAAAAAAAAAAAAAAAAAAAAAAAAAAAAAAAATACATAGATCGTAGTTCGATTGCACATAGATTCCCAGTAACAACGTAGTTCCATTGCACAAGGCATCATAGAAACATAGAGTAGTTTGAGTGCATATAGAGTGACAGTAA
>MU158718.1:3207800-3226232 GCA_015888305.1 Antheraea pernyi
TTACTCAATAAGTTGCGCGATCAGACTACTCTATGTTACTTTGACGCTATATGCAATCAGGCTACTCTATGTTACTCAATAAGATGCGCGATCAGACTACTCTATGTTTCTATGATGCCTTCTTGAATCAGACTACGATCTATGTACCGCGCGGACGTGCTTATAAGCAAATCGGGCCGGCGACTAACGGTACCCCGCCGTCGTGACTCTATACGTTGGCTCGGATATCGCGTTCCTATTTATTTATCATATTTTTATATATCAAATATCTATAATATCAATTTCTTATCATCTATTTGCATGCAATCTATACTATAAAATTTACATCTTATATCTATCTTACATATGAATAAAGCTATCTCTATATTAAGTGCCGGTTTGCACTAAACTCTATATTCTATTCTATAATTCTATATAACTCTATAATAATCTTATTACATAAACCTTAACTTATATTCATATGTAAATCTATTTTCAGTGTGTTATTTACATCGATCTGTATAGGGTGACATAATTAATCTCTATATATTATATTCACATTCACATTTACTCTATATATTACATATCGTTACGTTATGTTCGCCAGTAATACATATATATTCCTTGTTATAATATTAATTTCATTCATATTTTATTTCACAACGATACATAATAAAATTAGAAATTTCTGTTTACAACGCCGTTGCGTGAGAACCTGTAGGTTCTTTACTGTAAAAGCCATAAAATCCCGTTGGAGTTACATCTTTCGACAATTGTTTGTACAATTACCCTAAAATAAAATATATTGCTTTATTGGGCTCGTTCGGATACCGTAACGTCTTAACAAATATTATCAACGGACTCTATTCAAGTATATTGCTTTATTCAAAGGCAAAATCCACCACCTAGTCTCTAGGAAATAGTATTACAAAGGGCAGCCGGCATAAAATTTGTCCTTGTCCATATAATTATTAAATCTCTTTAAAACCGTTGTAATTACTAAAATCCTGAGATAAAAGACATCCGTTACGGGTAACCGTTGTAAAATTTGTACCTCTATAACCATTACGTTTGTCTATATTAAATTATACAATCTTCCATATTTGCCGTTCTATATGATCGTATAATTCTCGTAACGTAATATTCAATAGTATATAACGTGTGTAATGCTATTATGTTCTCTCTACGAATGTTTCCATACCCACACGTTATATGTTCCATACGGTATAATTTTAATCTATTCTATCATGTAATTCCCTACTTAATGCGAATGTAATCTATAAATCACCCTATACTAACACACAATTCTATATAATCCATAATTCGGTAATACTATGCATGCATAAGTCCCTATTTCTCTATTAATCTACATGATTCTACCTATAATTCACATATTCTATAAATCAATACATACGAGTACATCATTCTATATATAAATCAAAACACATATCAATCTATATTCAATAATTCTACAAATCTTTCTCTATATCCATAATTCACTCCCTATTACTATAAATAGCACATCTATAATTCCATATTCAATAACTGTGTATTCTATAATTCCATATTCAATAACTCAATACACACATAACATACCTACAATTCTATATTCAATTTATGTCTCTATTCTATTATAGTCGCGTAAATAAAATCTAACAAACTCTATATTAAATGTCGATTAATCTATATCTATGCTCTCTCTATAAAATATCATTAAATCTATGTATAAAACTATGTGTAAGCTACTCATCGTCGTGTGCGTCGCCAACAAGATCCTTCTTGACTTTATTTTTGTAAAATTGGGTTGTTCGAATAAAAGTGATTGCCGGGTTCGCAATTCTCAGATCAATATGAAAGTTAATTGGAACGGATGGGACTTGAATTTGTAATTGAAAGATTACTGGTTCGATTCCGTGGTTCGAGTGCTACGGCGACTGGAGATTGAGTTTTATGGGCACTTCAATTTTTTTTTACTTTTTCTACTCTAATTTTTATATGGAATAAGAATGTTTTACTCGATTTAATGAGAAAATAATATAAGACGATGAATTAATTATGCGTTTGTAGAAGCAATAATTTTTAAGTGCTATATTAAAGCAACTAGGATTTCAGTAAAGGAAAAAATTATAATAGGCATAAGTATGATGCCCGTGCATTTTCTGATGCTAAAGCTGAAAAATGTTATACAATATTTTATCGGAATAATCCGATAGGTATATTTGAGATCTAAGATCTAACTCATTATAGTGTACAATATCATCAACCAATATTAAGTGAGATCGTAGTAATGAGTTAGATAATAAATCTATATTGAACAGGAAGAAGCAAAGTTCAGGAGCTAGCTGCCGGTTGACTGGCTTATCCCTCACACCTTAAAACCTAAGAAAATGGTGACAATCGTTAGATTTTATAGAAAATTCATTATGTGTACGCTGGTGTTGCTGAATGGGTTATCTATCACAGTTTTGGCTTAGAACTATGACCAAAGGTCCCATACATTTAGAAAAGGGACCGAAACACTCCTTTCAAGATCGGTAACACAACGATGTCTCTCCTGGTGTTACGGTTTGTTTATAGATTACAGTTACCATTTAATATAAGATAGGCGATCTGTTGGTCTGCTGTCATGTAGCATAAAAAAAGGTGAACACGAGAATTTTGTCAAATTCAATGACGACTACCATTACTAGAGATCTATACTAAAGTAAGTGGCAAACACTGTACTAAATTTAGTTAATGGCTATTCTTTGGGACCAACCTTGCGTGTTTAGTAACTTGCCAGCCAACATGACAGCGACTACCGGTAATGAGTTGCCAATTTCTTTGTAGTCAATTTTGTTCTTGAACAAAACTGTTCTTGGCATCAGATATTGGCTATAATTTTGTCACGTTTCTATAAAAGATTGTAAGTTAATACTACTTCCTCCAGTAATGACAGGTTCTTTTTTAACAGACAAATTTTACAAAAATAAGGTACCAGCGATATGCTAGATTTATTCGATTCTTCATTCACCAATTATGTTTGAAGCTGGTCAGATTCGGATGAAACTTAGCGTAGATATCGGCTGCGGACATAGAACTTTTTTATTGATTCAATCGAAACTTTATTTAATGCTCGATGAACTAAACGTTCAACAGCTAATAATATTATGAATGATAAATTACGTTTCCTGTATTGTTTGTCTGCCAATTACCTTAAAGGCTTGAACAAATTTTGAAATTTGGTATTCAGTTAGTATCGTTGTATAAAACATTGCTTTTTGATTATTGAAAATGTCTAATTTATATCTAGCGACAACAGCTAATAACAATAGCTAATAGAATAATCAAATCAAAATGTAAGCATTTTACTATAATTTATTGTATGGCTGAAATATTCGCAAAGCCTGTAGTGCCATTGTCAAAGCGTTCATCTAGTAGATAGCCGAGCTCAAAGCGAGATCGGGCTTTGATGTAAAAAACGCCACTTGAATGTTCCCGAGGTCCATACAATGCGGCATATCTCCCACTAGCTTTGGATATCATCTTAGTGTTCCACATTTTCTGTTTACACTCGCCGAGTACGTTTTAGCTTGTGCATTTTTCTTTGAAATTTATTTTTAAATAAATTTAACCAGTATTTCTGTTGCTTAAAACTGTGTAAAATACGTAGTATATCAACTAAAAATATGACTTTGCCAGGACTCACGCTGATGTATTATTTTTTTTATGTCATAAGTGGCAAACGAACAGATGGGTCACCTGCTGTTAAGTGATCACCACCGTCCATGGACACTAACAACACCAGAGGAGTCGCAAGTGCGTTGCCACCCTTTGGGAGGAAGGCATTAGGGGAGGGAGAGGGAGAGGAGGAGAGCAGAAGGGAGGAACAAATCAAGTTAAAAATGCTGCCGAAAACTAAATTTCTAATCACAATTTTTTATCTTATAAATTGTGTTAAGGTCATCACTCTTCTAAATAAAGCTGAAAAAATTCTAAAATTCATTATAAAGTACCAATTATTTGTATTGTACAACAAGGACTTTGCTAAAAGGTCGACAGATGGCGTGTAGCATAGTTTAAAGGATTTGAATAAAATATATAGTATAAATGCATATTGATACTTAAGGGAATGCACTTTTTATGGTGTTATTAAGAGTCGTCGATAAATGGAAATAAAAAATCATATTATTTTAGGGTAAACTAACCGAAATCAAGCATTTTCGACGTTTTAGGGAGATTTTCGTTAAATTCGGTGACAATAAATAGAGTTTATATGTATATCTAATTATTCAAATTGTTTTTATAAAAGTAGACAGTGGTAAATAACACTATGATAAACATAAAACCCAAAGTTTTAATACTTTTTTATGAATAAAATGGTTGAAAATATGCAAATAATTGTCACTTACAATGTAGAACTCGCTTTGTTCGTTTGAACAATGTTATAACAACTCTATTAACATGCATTGTATTAGAAGGTTTTTGTTAAAAGACTCTTCTATTATATTATTAAATAAAGTGATGGTGGTAGAGCCACGCTGAAACTATTATTGATTTCAGCATGAATGGGTCGGCTCGCCCGGGGTAGTACCACCCTCTCATAGAAAACCGACGTGAAGTAACAGTGCTTGCATTGTTGCGTTTCGCTCGGTCAGTGAGAGCGCCGGAGACCCATCTCCCCTCCCCTCTCCTCTCTCCTCTCCCTTTCCCTCCCCTAACCTTTCCCTCCGAAAGATGGCAACGCACTTGCGACTCCTCTGGGGTTGTTAGTGTCCATGGATGGTGGTGATCACTTAACAGCAGGTGACCCACATGTTCGTTTGCCACCTATGACATAAAAAAAAAAAATTATTAAAGCTGCTACGGGTCAATAGAGGTCATTTCGCGAGTCGAGGCGTGCCTTAAATACATGTACTTATATTATGAAAGCCCGGAATAATACGCTAAGCCAGATAACGACATATAATTAATTTGAAAAATTGTTTAATCAACAGTATAGTATCCCTTCACTATACTATAGTATTATAGGAATAATTATCAAGTATTTCGATTATTTTATCAGGTTTTCCTTTAACTTTCTTAATAATATTCAAGCTCGATGTCCGCAAATTGAAACCGGAGCATGTGCCAAAGATTTTTTCAGAATTCGCGTACAATTACTTACTTAATACTATTAGCTGACGGTGAAGGAAAACATAGTGAGGAAATATGAACCTGAGAAATATTCTTGTAGTACAACTGTATGTGAGAAAAAGTACAACTGTGGATCTCTCAGTGTTTCAAATCGCCAATACGTCGTGGGCTGGCGTGTTAATTATCATATATTCATAAATTCCTTCGGGGAGAGACCTATGGCCTAACAGTGGATCTATTACAGGTTGATGATAAAAAAATGTCAAAGCTATATTCTCAACTATGAGGCATCTGGTCAACGTAGCAACGGTCTTATATGTCGTTCTATTTCACAATAAGCTAAATCTAAAGTATAGTCGCTCCTAATATTTTACGCTATTTTTCAAGATATTTAAATTTCGTACTTGTAAAATATGAAGATCTTAATAAAAAAACTAAATATCTTATTGAGGGCAAAATTTTAACTTCATTCTCGGTGTGTAAAAAGTGGATATCTTAAAAGAAATAAACATGTTATATGAATGATTAAAATTGGATTTAGCTCTTTTTGAAATGAAGCGACCCTTATGTATTCAATTATTTCGATATTTTGATGTACAATCACTTTTTTAAAGCGTAAAATCTGATACTGAAGATTATAAAGTATTTTCCTCTATGAAATTGCGAAAATGCATATTTGAGGTGTTTGCGTTATAAACGATGATAAACATGTTTACACAATACATCCATTACAGAGTGCCACATCATGCTCCGAATGGAGAGATAGTTCGAAGAAGATCTGCGGCTTAAAAGTACGTGATAGAGCAAGTCATTCGCATGTTTGAAACGCTTCAAGCCGGCAGCTATATTTTCTATACAAGAAGAAAAATCTATCTCGACGGTACAAGGAAATTCTGAATTGCAAAATGTGAAAGGATTTCTCCGAGCTTTAAAAGCGTTCATAGTAAGATATGGGATTTTTTTAATAATACATATTTTATAATATTTACATAATCATATTTTACAGTGTCTTCTTAACTACCTTTTGGTATAAATTCTTACCTGTCAACTTCATAAGACAAAGCGTTCAAAATGCTCTTAGGGCTCCACATAAACTGGCATAATTTTGAGGCTAATAGCTGAGTCATAACGTCGGTCCAGATTCATTTCAAAATCACGGTAATCGCAATAACGATTTGTATTAATAATCGCTTTTTCAGATGCCATTAAAACTGTTACAGATTTTTACAACTTATAAAATCCATTCGTTCATTTAAAACTTCGTGGACAACAGATCTGACTGTTATATGTTTTTTTTCAATAATGACATCATTTCCCATTATTGCTGTACTAAAATATTTCAAATAAAGGATTATAATTTTTTTTTTTTTATGTCATAGATGGCAAACGAGCAGATGGGTCAATTGATATTAAGTGATCACGACCGTCCATAGACATTAACAACACCAGAGGAGTTGCAAGTACGTTACCACCCTTTGGGAGGAAGGGTTAGGGGAGGGAAAGGGAGAGGAGAGAGGAAAGGGGAGGGGAGGTGGGCCTCCGGCGCTCTCACTGACCGAACGAAACGCAACAATGCAAGCACTGTTACTTCACGTCGGTTTTCTATGAGAGGGTGGTACTACCCCGGGCGAGGCGACCCATTCATGCTGAAACCAGTAATAGTTTCAGCGTGGCTCTACCACCATAAAAATCAAATCACTCAAATCAGAGTTGTGAGAAAATAATGCATAGTAATCAGTGTTCAGCCTTATTTCTACAATAGTACATTATACTTAAAATATTTGGTAGTCGACGTGATACTATTGATGCTGCTAGATGAGGCGAGGATAGGAGAGGAAAGTCCGACTTTAGTTAGTACAATTATGACGTGGCTTTGAAGCAACATTATTACTATTGCATTATCACTACATATTATAAAACGAAGTCCTCTGCCACGTCTGACTGTCTGTTCGCGATAAACTCAAAAGCTACCGATTGGATTTTCATGCGCTAACAATGGATAAAGTGATTAATGTAGAACGTTTAGGTTCAAAATTGGACCCGGTACGTAGCGCTGCGGTCTGATTCTATATTGTTTTCATTATCAGGGCGGGACTACGTTCGCCGGACCTGTTGAAATATAAAATAAGCCGATTTATATATTATGTACCAAAGTCTGCTATAATATACTATTATAACTTGCCTCTCAAATTCAGTTGCCGGAATACACTCTATCAGTAATTAGCAAAAGATATGGTGAATACGATTTTATTTGAGCTACGTAACTTATTAAATTCTAATATTTACTTAAAGTATAATTTTATTTTTTACTAGCTTCTGCCCGCGACTTTGTCCGCGTGAAATAATTACTTTGGTCTAACGCTAAAACGCAGCGGAAGCTCTCAAAAGAAAAACAATTTTGAAACATTCTTAATTTGTGCTCCGCTCCCACTGGCCTTAGCGTAATATATAGCCTTTCCTCGATAAATGAGCTATCTAACATTGAAGGAATTTTTCAAATCGGACCAGTAGTGACCGAGATTACCACATTCAACCAAATTAGTTAAGGATTACTAATCTTATCTCGTACTTAACTCGAGCCATCATTCAAATTACTATAACTTATGATAGAGTGGACCGATTTTAATGAAACAGAAACTAAGTTACTCCCGAAAAGGTTTTTTTGTGACCTCAGTACTTTAGCAGTGATGCGTATTCATACAAACAGACAGACATTTCTAAAAATGATTGAAATGTACTTTATTACGAAAATCGAAACGTACAGGCACGTCAGACTTACATTCTTATTATATCTATAGATGTTTATTTTTTCGAACTGGCTACGCTATTGGGTTGCCGGGCCTTCACAACCTCACTGGACTACTAAGACGAGCGCTTATTGCACTTTGCCTTTTCACAACAAGCTCAAGAGTGCCAGAGTGGCTAAACCTCGGCTTAGGCTATTGTCTTGGATGCAACACCGCTAATTTGTGTCTAGGGTAAAGTAAGCTGGCTATAATAATAATATAGAGATATAATAATTTATGAGACACATATGTGTACCGGCATGTGAGCCTCACTGATTCAAACATGTTTTTCGGATCTGACAACTAGTCTAATCCAATTAACCCAGTTTAAAAATAATGGAAAAAATCAAACCCTTTCACTATATCTATGAGTATGTGTGCAGGTATGTGAGGAAGTTCTGTGTTGTTTTGTTCAACTAGTGATTGCTTTTCAGTATCAATGTATTGCGATAGCATCGTGCTCAAAGGCTCCATTCCGGAAGATTGAACCTAATTTTGTTTATAAGAATATATTATAGATTATATTATAGATTATCCAAATTAGAATTAGAGTTGAATAATTCCCTTTTGGTTTTATTTTCTTCATTAATATTAAAGTGCGAAGCTGAGACAAGAATCTTATTAATAACTAGCTGTGCCCGCGATTCCGTCCATGTGGAACCTAAAAAAACTCATCCCGTCCGGTGATGAGTAGCCATAATAAATTAAAAAAATATATTAGGATAAATAAAATAATAAAAAAATGTACTAAAAATATTAAATTTAGAAATAAGAATAGATCAATAGCAAAATTAGTAAATGAAAAGTCATTACTAAGAGGAAAATTAGAAAAATTGAAATCACAGTTCTTAAACCATCAGATTGTATACAGCAATGACATCCAGCGCTTACAGGCTGATTTAAAAATAAAGGAAGATAATATTAAATATATTTTATCTTCATACAATTGTTCACAAAACCAGTTGTGTGAACAAATGGTGTCTACAAATATTTGCATGGAATCTGTCGCTGACAATATAATCACTCAACAATCCAGCAGTGACTTTATATCTACAGACTTTACCCATGGGTTAGATTCCATGCACACTGAGAGCTCTACTAGTGATGTTACACCAGAATGTATTAGCTCCCATTCACAACCAAAATTACTACAAGATACATTCAGAAATAATAATAATAATATCAAGAGTCAGGATGAAAATAAACATCGCGCCAACAGAGACTTATTGCTAATTACATTTATTCAGCCGTAGACTGATTACATTTCACTAGGTAACATAAAACACAAAATCTGATTGAAGTATGTGTTTCCGCATACGTTTAGAAAATATAGCAATATTCAATTAATCTAATATTGTATAAATGCTTATAACATAATAGTTATGATTGAATTAATTTTAAATTCCAGGTACTGTGATTTTTACGCATATTTCTTGGTTATGATTTTTTTTATCAGCCCCCGTTCCTCAGACGTACATCCGAGATTTTTGATACTTGTTTATTTTATTTCTACAATACTGTTATAAGTACTTAAATCTATCTATCTATGTCTATTCTATTGTCTAGTTCTTTACTTACAGCTATTTTCTTTTTGCCGGTTTGTCCTGTTCTTTTTATTGTCTTATATGATATCTTATACAGTTATATAACTTTTACTGTCCTTTCTTCTTACAATCTTTCCATCCTATCTATACTAATATTATAAAGAGGTAAAGTTTGTGAGTTTGTGACGTTGTAGGGGGTAATCTCAGGAACTACTGGACCGATTTGAAAAATTATTTCAGTGCTATATAGCTCATTTATCGAGGAAGATTATAGGCTATATCATCACGCTAAGAACAATAGGGGTGGATCACAATTGAAGAATGTTTCAAAATCGGGGATTTTTCCCTCTTGAGAGCTTCCGCTGCATGTTAGCGTTGGCCCAAAGTAACTGTTCCACGCGAACGAAGTCGCGGCCATAGGCTATAATTATATAAATTGCTACCATTTATGCCTTCAATTTTATTTTACTTTGCAATTTATTTAGTTCCCCTCTCTTCCCGCGATTTTAGTCACTTCCGCCATACAAACTAAAACGGCCTCGCGGGACTCGTCTTTACTAAATAGAGCGGGGAGATTTGGTATGCTCAAGTTCAACCCGGTTTGGTTATGATTTCGAATTGAAATCTACAATTAATTAGATATTATAATCGTGACTGATATATTACAAATGTAGTCTATTGATGTCCGTCAATGTCGTCAAGGAGACTCAGAACCAGAGACCGGATTTTATGCAGATGTATATACATTCTATTCCAACCGGTTATTGCAAATGTTAATCTAAAAGCTATATAAAATAATTATGTATATTTTAACCATATAAAATAATATAAACATATATATATTTTTAAAAACAAATCTTGAAATTCGAGGTTTGGGTTTAGTTCATAAATGAAGTTAGTCAAAGAAACTTCTGTTCTGTAGAAGTATTTTCACGTACGTTTTAAGAAACTTTGAGAACATTTTAAATAATAACAACGCCTTCTTAGTATTTAACGATTTCAATTAATTCTTTTTATTCACCTTCTCCGGAAACAATAAATGCTAATAGCACTCAATTCAAATACAATACTTTTACCTCAGTCGACATAACATTTCCCACGTCTAAAAGTAAATAAAATTATCGAAGATACATGATCAAAGACACAATGTTTGCCATGGTCTATTGGTAAATGACGACAACGTTGGATATCCTGACATTCTTGATGAAAGGGAGTTTTTATTTAAGTAATTGTTATTTTTACCATACTGGAAATAACAGTCGATCTGACTGACTTGAGTTATCATTTTGATATTTATTTTCTTATTAATTAGCACCAATCTTTATACATAAAAACTGCATAAAATGTTATTGTTAATAAATAAAAAATAAACGTATTTAATATTATTTTAAATTACATCCAACTTAACTATTACTGTGTAATTATTCGTTCATAACAGCGAAAGGCTTGTGAGAATCGCTAATGCAATAAATAAAAACGTTTTGCAACATTTATTAAGGCCTTGAATATACTATACTTGGACGTTATCAAATAGAATTTTCCATTTCCCATTAATGTAATATTTCAACCTTCTTTGTTAGTTTATAGAAACCTATATTTCCATTGACTTTATTAATACTCTTTATATTCATTATATTTATTTTATTACTTATAGTTTTTGTATGAAATTTGTTTTACTTTAATTATTGTTGAGGGATTGCAGAGGGATGAACTGCAGGAGATAGTCACATCCTTGGATCACTGCAGTCACACCCATGAGCATGCTCTTAATCACATTACCAAATTAGAATTAGAGTTGAATAATTCCCAAAAAGTGATTAATGACCTAGAATTACAAGTAGACAATAAAAAAGTAACGGAAACTAACATACTTTATAATAAATTAATAGACAGTAATCCAAAATGTACTCAATGTCAGACAAAGTATGATATAAATAGTTTAGGTTCAAACTCATCCCGTCCGGTGATGAGTAGCCATAATAAATTAAAAAAATATATTAGGATAAATAAAATAATAAAAAAATGTACTAAAAATATTAAATTTAGAAATAAGAATAGATCAATAGCAACATTAGTAAATGAAAAGTCATTACTAAGAGGAAAATTAGAAAAATTGAAATCACAGTTCTTAAACCATCAGATTGTATACAGCAATGACATCCAGCGCTTACAGGCTGATTTAAAAATAAAGGAAGATAATATTAAATATATTTTATCTTCATACAATTGTTCACAAAACCAGTTGTGTGAACAAATGGTGTCTACAAAAATTTGCATAGAATCTGTCGCTGACAATATAATCACTCAACAATGCAGCAGTGACTTTATATCTACAGACTTTACCCATGGGTTAGATTCCATGCACACTGAGAGCTCTACTAGTGATGTTACACCAGAATGTATTAGCTCCCATTCACAACCAAAATTACTACAAGATACATTCAGAAATAATAATAATATCAAGAGTCACGGGGGTGCTTAAAAAACTGGCGAGCAGATTAAGTTCCGCTGCATTCGCAATACGTAAGATTCGCCAGCTTACAGATATTGCCACTGCTAGGTTAGTTTACTTCGCTTACTTCCATAGCTTAATGTCTTATGGCATTCTGCTATGGGGTACGGCTGCTGAGGTAGACACGATATTTTTATTACAAAAACGGGCAGTTCGGGCAATATATAATATGGGACCTCGCGAATCATTAAAAACGAAATTCCAGGAATTCGGTATCTTAACTCTGCCCTCCCAATACATTCTTGATAATTTAATGTATGTCCGGAAAAACTTTGAGAAACTGAATTTAGTTAAAGACCGGCATAATCTAAATACTAGAAACTGTAATAAACTGGTGGTCCCATGTTTCAGACTTAGCAAAACCAGTAATAGTTTTTTAGGTAATAGTGTTAGGTTCTACAATAAAGTCCCAAAGCATGTTACCGATTTGCCGGACTGTAAATTTAAGCGCCATGTCAAACGGGTTTTAGTTTCAAAAGGATATTATAGAGTGGATCAGTATGTGAATGATAGTGATGTCTGGAATTGACTCCTCTCTGTACATCCACTAAAAGCATTGTTGTATAATGTATTAGAAATATATGTTAAAAAAAAAAAGTACCCGATCGAGTTTCTTGCCGGTTCTTCTCGATGACTGGGTTGTTTACCGAACCGGTAGTAGTCTTTGACGTTCATAAGTGCCTTATTAGGGCCTAAACTGAATAAAGTATTTTTGATTTGATTTGATTTGATTTGATATTATTTCCATAGCTGTCTCCGTATACCTGCATCGAAGTGGCTTAATACTTTATTCCAATTCTTAAAAAGGACAACTCAATCAAACTATCGATAGTTCTGCAACTCCATCAATAACGCTTCCGTCTGTTGACGTAAATTAAGTGACATGTACTGAAGAATGAAGAGAATATTGCCTTATCCATCGTTTTCGCCATACGTCAACGTCATCGTTACTCATTTTGTCGCCTCGCAAATCAGAGGTTGGGCAATACAAATCCGCCTCTACTCCCACAAACTTATCTTTGCCGTCGACTGATAAGATCTCTGGGTCATGACAAGCATCACCTCGTACGTTTAGATGTATGCAGTAAATCCGAACGGCAAACAAAAGTTTGTTTTTAAACTCGAGTGATGTATTGATGAAACAAGAATTTGTTTCGCAGATTCTCTTTTTTTCCGAATGAGAATGTAATCCAAATTGAATTTTGTACCGCAATTGAATTTGTGTTCGTTGGAAGTGTGAATTGTTTTTGTAATCTCCATTAATATATACTGTTCTTTGTAAACTCTATCTATGGATACTTAGTTGTCCTTTTCTTTAGGGTTGTATGATTATGAACTTTCATTTAAAGATTTTTATATTATACTAGAAATGTAACACTGTATTTAGAAATTGAATGTAAGTAATAATAAACAATGGCTTAAAGTTTAAAAAGTAACTCAGACATTTGCACGTAAAGAACAAGATAGTTTACCCGTACGATGAAAATATCGTCGTAGTAATTAATGGTGAAAGAGATTTTTAATGTTCACTTCACTAGCTATCACCCTGAAATTAAAAAGTCTGTCTCCGAGCACCTGTGAGTGTGTTTCACCAGTTGCATTTGAGAGCCAGTTCTCCTTTAGATTTAGCGTGATACAACTTTAGATCACAGCATCATATAATTGCATGAGGGATTACTATCCAACACTAAAACGAAAAAGTGCTAACTTTAATTTTTTCTTATTTAATTTTCGAATTAATACCTTATTTATATACGAAATAAGGTTCCAAATAAATACAAACCTGTCGTGGCGTTCCTGTTTAATTACTTTAATTCGAAACACATTATTGTATTTTTTAATGTCATGTAATTTATGACACATGGCTTGGCTCCGATCGCATCACAGCTTGTGACGCATCGCAATATAACTTACAAATGTATTTCTAGGCTCCCAAAGCATTAAATGTACGAACAGGTAACCAGATGCATTTTTAAAGTTTATAGCAAACCAACCCGCCGCGATATTACCTTACCGCGTCACTCGGGGCTGTTTGCCCCCGCGCCTGCGCAACTGTGACAAAAGTCTGTCTCTGCGCATGCGCGTGCGATCGTACGAGGCGACGCCGCGTCCTCGCGCCAAAACAGTCTGCCCAAGCACAGACTTTTTTTTTTTTCGAACAGACTACGCTATTGACCAAGCAAGGTCTTAACAGCTTCACCGGACTACACCCAAGCACAGACTAATAGTCGTACAAGTATGAGTAAGTAAGAGTAAGTATGTAAGAGTGCCCAAGCATTCGTGACGGCTTGACGCTTGCCTATCGACATGCACCTATGACGCACAAGCACGCGCTCCTTTTCCTTTGTTTAGTTTACCGTGTTTTACGTATAATATTTTGTGAACACCACGATTGTACTTTTGTTGTGTTTAATAAACAGTTAGCCCTGAGAATTAGCCTTGTTTCCATCATATGAGATACACACCCCTCATAAGTTTATATATTTATTTTTATGGGTCATCAACATGACAATTTTTTTTTTCTCGAACTGACTACGCTATTGACCTAGCAAGGTCTTACAGCTTCACCGGACTACTAAGGCGAGCGCTTAAGGCACTCAGCCGATTTTATTTGGGCAACCAGCTCAAGGGTGCACGGCACACCTCGGCTTGGCTGTTGCCTGTTCATGCAATTCGCGACCTAACAAAGCTAACCTAAGTTAAAGCTAAACTATTCATACATACATGAGTTGTTGAAACATGTATGTGTACCAAGCATACATATCTCAACAACTCCTATGTGTATTTTGTATCGGAAAAGATTCTAAACTATTACAGTTCGATACGGGTAAAAACAAAAAGAAAAAACCCATCCACTTTTATGTGTAAGCGTGTGAGCGTGCACGTGTGTGGAGGTGATATATGTAGTGTTGTTGCAGTGATGTATTGGTGTGTCACTGTATCGCGCGAGCAACGCACTCAAGGGCTCCACGCCGAGGGATCGAACCTAGGCTTGAGAGGCTGCCGAAGGGGGCCTAGTCTGGTGTGCGGGAGCGAAATTTACACCCAGACCACGGCGGCGTGATCTGAGGTTACGCGGGCGTGGGCGTGAGCACGCTCTGTTTGGAGAGACAGGCTGGTACTGATCGTTCGCTGCCGTTATTTCATCGGGAGGATCGGTAAAAATGTGTCGCGGTCGTCTTTTGTAACGCGCGGCGTTGGGTACGGTTTCGTATGTTGCGGCGGATACCACTAACGGACTGGGATGATTCACGGCTTTTTCGAAATAACTACTAGTGAGTGATTTTATGTACGCCCAGATAGAAGGTATCTCCAGGTCCCTATGGAGATCGACTCTCCGGACGTACCATGGGGCGCCGGTCACTTTACGCAGAACGCGGTTTTGTAAAACTTGTAACTTGTTTAGAGTTGATTGCGGTGCATGTGCAAAAACGGGACAGCTATATGTCATGACCGGGCGAATACACACTTTGTACAAGGTGAGCTTGTGTCTGAGGGACATCTTACTCTTACGGCAAAGCAACGGGTGTAGGCGACCCAAAACCATAGCGGCTTTATTACGTACTCTATCTATGTGAGACTCGAAATTTAAGTGTCTATCTAGTGTGACACCGAGATACTTGACCTCGTCGGTCCAAGGTATGTCGGTGTCGTATAGCCTGATGGGCTGCAATCTGTTTACGCGTTGTGTGGGATCGAAGAGTATCGCGGCACTCTTATCGGGATTAACCTCTATACGCCATCGAAGAAACCAATCACCGAGTGTGCTAACGGTTTCTTCGATGAGTTTCCTAAGTTTGTCCGGCCGCCAATGAGAAGCGTAGATAACTGTGTCATCAGCATAACAACCTACCTCTACTCCCGGGAGCCGAGGTAGGTCACTGATGAACAGGTTGAAAAGGGAGGGCGCGAGTATTGAACCCTGTGGCACGCCTGAGCGTATCGGATGTATTGACGATAGTTCGCCGTCTACTCTATAACGGAAAGTCCTATCTGTGAGAAAATCGCGAATGATATGAACTAATCTATCGGGTATGCGAGATTGACATAATTTATGTACGAGCCCTCCGTGCCAGACCTTATCGAAGGCCTTGGCGACGTCAAAGAAAACTGCTATCGTGCGTTTCGGATTTTTCTTTTTCGGGTTCGGGTCGCGATTCGGATCAGCGTTAAAGTTAGAAAAAATGTACTCCGTGAGGCGGTGTACTTGATTTGTACATGAATGTTCGGCGCGAAAACCGAACTGTTCGGGCGGTATTAAATTAAGCTCCGTAAACGAAGTCTGGAGACGGTTCAGAAGGAGCCGCTCGTAAAGTTTACCTAGCGTATCTAATAAACTAATAGGGCGATAGCTAGCGGGAAGCGTAGCTTTTTTGCCGGGTTTATGTATACCTATCACTACGGCTTTTTTCCAGACGGCTGGAAAATAGCCCTGGGACATGGCCGCATTGAAGATGCAGACCAATAGAGCTATGATGTGGTCAGGAAGGAGTCTCAGCACCTCGTTCCTGATTCCATCGGGACCTGGGGACTTTCTAAGTTTGAGACGCTTTATGGCGGCCGAGACTTCGTCAAAAGTTATCGAGGTTAGGGTATCCGCGGGAGGAGACGCGAGTGCATGCTCTACCGACGACTCGATCGAACCGATATGAACAGTATCAGTATTATCAGTGTTTGGCGAACACTGTTTCTCTAAACTCGCGGCTAGACATTCTGCTTTATCTATACTATCGAACGCGGGAGGCAACCCGGGGCCTCTGTCGAGAGGAGGCATCGGGGTGGCGAGATCTGATTTCATAGTGCGCGTGAGTCTCCAGTACGACAGGTGAGACGGCCGGAGATCCTCCAGAAGCCTGTCCCACCTGTCGCCCCGAATCTCAGAGATACGAGTTTTAACTAACTTACGTAACGAACGTAATCGATCGCGGTTCTCTACAGACGGGTAAGCGTCGTGAGCTCGAGTCGCGGCGTTCTTTTCCGTGATCAACGCTTTCACGTCGTCAGGGAGTATAAAGCGGCGATCGTTCGCCGCTTGTACCTCTTTCGAGGTCTCTCTGACGGCGGTCTGAAGATAGTTGACCAGGGAATCGATAGCCGAATCCGCGTCGGCTCTAGACGTCAACACGTCTGGGATCCCGTCTAAAATGTCAGACGATGGATTTTCTTTAAAATAACGAGTTAAACTAACGTAATCAGCTACCCTGACCGACGGAGGGGTGAAATCTGAATCGAAACCTAACTGCAATACTACCGGGCGGTGATCTGAATCAAGTTCGTGTACGACTTGTATGAGTCGTACCCGAAGCGTGATATTTTTTAAAAGAGCTATGTCTAGTACTGACGGGCGACAGTTGTCTTGATAGTGCGTGGGTTCCGGAGGGGCTATGACGTCAAATGCGAGGACCCTACCTAGATTGTCGAGTATCCTCCCGTTACGAGAGGTTCTCGGACTATTCCAGATAACGTTCCCGCAGTTGAGGTCCCCCGCTATAATAACTGAATCTCCTAAGTTGAGTAGCGCTCGTAAATCGGTTTGTAATAACTCTTTGTTCGGCGAGAGATACGCGGATACTAATACAATAGACGGATGACCGGTCATACCTAGCGTACATACTGATACTTCCATATTGGTTAGAACGGGCGGATCTATCGGCATGCAATATAACGAACGCCTATAGTAAATTAAGGTGCCGCCCCCGCGGGCCATCCACTTTTATGTGTAAGCGTGTGAGCGTGCACGTGTGTGGAGGTGATATGTGTAGTGTTGTTGCAGTGATGTATTGGTGTGTCACTGTATCGCGCGGGCAGCGCACTCAAGGGCTCCACGCCGAGGGATCGAACCTAGGCTTGAGAGGCTGCCGAAGGGGGCCTAGTCTGGTGTGCGGGAGCGAAATTTACACCCAGACCACGGCGGCGTGCGAACAGACAGACAGACAGACGCGGTAAACGACTTTGTTTTATACTATGTAATGAAGATAATAAACGACACAGACGAAGTTGTGTATATCAACTAGTATCATATGAACTCGAATATCTGGCACATTGTGAGATAATGTAGCATATATGGTACACAAAAAAACAATGTGGTTTTATAAAACCATGATGCTAGTGAAACTTTTACGGATCGTAAGCATAGAACTGAACATTTTCAGAAGATAATTCGACTTTTGATTCATTCAGATGATAGACGCATGTTAAAAACTGAGCACAACATTTATTTAAATCATTAGATCATTATACTGCGGAACACTTGCACGAATGAGTGAGAATATAAATGCTACGCGGTTAGTTGATGCGAGCCATAGGCGCCGCCATATATGTAAATAAACATGCGATAGATGGATGTGAAAAAGGTTACAGTTAATGTTCAATGGTGGGAGAGCCACGTTGAAACTATTACTGGTTTCAGCATAAATGGGTCGGTTCGCCCGGTGTAGTACCACCCTCTCACAGAAAACTGAGGTGAAGTAACAGTGCTTGCATTGTTGCGTTTCGT
>MU158718.1:3227493-3312606 GCA_015888305.1 Antheraea pernyi
GGGGGGGACGCGGAACAACCTCCCCGCCTGAGGGGCAGGGGGGCACGCCTTAACGGTTTTTACGGGACTATCCCGAGTCCGGACCAAAAGAGCTGTGGGCGAAGTGCAATGCCTCACAGATGAACCTACGAAGCCTAGGGGGAAGCCCTAACACTTCTTTCTTGAACGCCTTACGGAGACTCGACGCGTACTGATAAGTACGATTTCAGGCACTGAAAAGTGCGGTTTACAGGCGCACCGAAAAGTGCACTCTTTGTCACTCCGAAAAGTAACAATCGCCAAAGAAGTTTCACTTCTGACATGTGTACTTTGTACGCGCGCCCTTTTTTTTTCATCTGAAAGAGCAATGTATCTTCATCCCTTTCCACTGTCGAATGTCCTTAATCATATATATTTAAAGTTTTTTGCAAAGTTTTATTAATTGTACTATTTTAACCACTTTATATCATTTATGTAAAATCTACAAATCTGTATAATCATTAATTTTATTGAAGTTTCATAAATTAGAGCATGCCGTGGTTGTGTATAAATCTGACTACATTAATATAATTTCAAGTATTACTATTAGTAAATTCACAATGTATGTCAAATACATTCAACAAATGTATTGTCATGTTGGGAGTTCCGATCTGGACGCGGTAGCGTACGCACGTGCGCTCCGTGTTTTTTTCGTAACTTACACCGACGTGTTTATGACAATACATTTGTTGAATGTATTTGACATACATTGTGAATTTACTAATAGTAATACTTGAAATTATATTAATGTAGTCAGATTTATACACAACCACGGCATGCTCTAATTTATGAAACTTCAATAAAATTAATGATTATACAGATTTGTAGATTTTACATAAATGATATAAAGTGGTTAAAATAGTACAATTAATAAAACTTTGCAAAAAACTTTAAATATATATGATTAAGGACATTCGACAGTGGAAAGGGATGAAGATACATTGCTCTTTCAGATGAAAAAAAAAGGGCGCGCGTACAAAGTACACATGTCAGAAGTGAAACTTCTTTGGCGAACTAATTTATAAGTCTTGTTCATATTTATACAAATAAGGAAAAAGAAAAAAATGTTTTTTTATTTATTTAATCTGCGTTTACTGCAAATTACGTCACTTCCGTTACATACCTGCGTGACGTTACATCTGTAAAAAAGTTACCTTGATGCACCTAAAGAAGTTCCATTTCAAAAAAAAAAAATATGCCACTCTACAGTAATATAGATCATACATCAAAATAATATATATGATTTATAAAAACATTATTTAAATTGGTCAGAAGTTAATAAGTATCAAATAAGATGGAAAAAATTCTGCGACCTGGGAGCTGTCTCAATGTGTGCTTTTACACCACTACAGTTACAGGACGATCATACATGGTGTTGTCATTTATAAAAGTGTAAACATAAGTAGGCAGCCTCTACTAAATAACATAGTAAGTTTTATATTTTTGCTTCCAAGAATAAAATGATTAAAAGGCGCTCTTCACATTCATTATGATTACTTGAAAACAATGGATGAAAATGCCGCAATATTATACTAACACTATTTAGAAACAACGTCATTGTGTCTCACGATACACCACATTTTACCAGTATGTACACTGCACCAGGACAGTGTGTAATAATGCATGTAATATATAATAACATATGAAGTAACAGTAAGAAGTAATAACTTTCCGCTCCAATTGATAAACCCATCAGATATTGACGAAGAGTAATTGATGTTTGGATTACTTATTTAGATAGCAGTGGATTGATGATAAATTACTGACGATGTAACTGTATATCGAATCAAGAAATTAATAGAAATTGGTTTTAGGGATAGAAATCAGCTTTAAGGGACTTTAAGGGAAGTAGCTCCGAAATCATATAATAATAATAAGCAGTGTTCAGCTATTAATACAAATAATACTGAAACTTCAACTGGAAGTCGTGGTGGCGTAGTGGTTTGCCCGGTGGAATATTATTCCGATGTCCGCAGGTTCGAACCCTGGCATGTACCAACGAATTTTTCGGAATTCGCGTACATTTATTTATTTGAATTGGTAACACCATCGGCTGACGGTGAAGGGAAACACCGTGAGGAAACCTGAACCTGAGAAATGTTCTGGTAGTACTACTGTATGCGGGAAAAATATAGAACTGTGGATTTATTTGAGTTTGAAATCACCAATATGTTGTGGGCTGGCGTTGTGATTACGCTCATACCTTCCTTCGGGAAGAGGCTTATGGCCCTGCAGTGGATCTCTTACAGGCTGATAATGATGAATAATGAAATTTATACAACAATTTTTTTTTTAAAGAAATGTGTAATATAATTTTCACTCATTATTCCTGCATTGCCTCCGGCTACGTGCGCTGATGGGCCATACATAGTCCGTGCTGAATGCTTGCTAATTACCTACCTATTTATATAAAAGTAATGAGTCCTTCTCATCACATATTTTGCGCTATTTTCAAAATAATATTAGTGACCGTGGTATTATTTAATAACTAATAATAAATACTTTTTGCAGAACCTTGATGACTATTCGGCGGAATCCCTAGGTTCCGCGGAATCCAGTTTGGGAATCCCTGGATTAGATTAGTCAGTAGTTAGTAACTGGATAAATTGTGCACAGTGCAGTCACTTTGCCGTACTACAATAAAAAAAAATATATATATTTTATTTCATTTTATTTATTTAGGGAAACTTACAGCTAACACTAATAAAATAACAAATAAATAACATACTAAGGCTAATTACAAATTTCCACTTATAAAAACTATAAATAAAGAAAGAAAAGACAGCTACCAATATAGATGTACAAATAATAACATGATTACACGCACAAAGTTGATATTATGTAAAAAAATCTCTAGAGAAACATTTTCTAAGGCATGATACACTATCTGCGAATAAATCTAGGCTATTATCTAATGAATTAAAATATTTACATGCTCGGATCAGATATATATATATCTATCCTCAGATACTACACATTACTGAGAAATACATAACAGATAGAGACTCATTTCCTTAAACGTTTCTTTCACGCGTATATAATTACCACGCAAAGAGCCTCGCGTTGGCAAAAGCACAAAGAAAGGATTACAGTGTCGCTCAGCTGTAGACACAATGGGTTTAGAGATGTCTGATGTCTTTAATTCCAACGCACTGTCCTAATTAATGCCAGCGGAAATGGTTGCGTTTGTAAAATTAAACCTGATGTTATATTAAAACTTAGTAATATAACATTATGTAAAGAAGTTTAGTCTGGCTTCTTATTAATATAATAGCAATCTTACCGCGGTAACTTTAGAATGTTGAATCTATCCGTAAGTTTATAATCCATCTACACAAACTGGAGACAGTGTCCGTGGTTTTACTTTTATTTATTTTATTTTATTTAAACTTTATTGTACCCCTATTACATATATATATAAACACATTTCAAAACAACATTTCAGGTTTTGTTAACGATACACTGGGCGGCCTTATTGCTACATATTAGCAATTTCTTCCAGGCAACCTTCGGATGGATTTTCCAACGGAGTAGAATCAGGGGTTATTTTGGGTGTACAGAAATAAATACTAGTTAATACCACTACCATTTTATATTATTTACTCGTAATAATTAACTTTTCTTGTGTGTATAGACTTCTATCACTATTTAGCTGTATGCAGGGCTTTTTTTGTGGGGGCACGAGCGCACGTAGTTCCCTTAGAGAAAATACCGCAAAATTGCCATAAGTTGGTTTTCGTTCTGAAATTTTTAGAACAGTATCTTACTATTATATGCTGCAAGTACCCAAAATAACAAGTTGTACATTTTAGTACTTACAACTTTCGAAAATTAGCGTGCCCCCAAAAAGGAAGTGACAAAAATAGGCCCAGTTGTATCTTTAAATATATATTTCTTCTGTACGTGTGTATGTCACTGAACTCCTCCTAAACGGCTCGACCGATTTTAATAAAACTTTGTGTGCGTGTTCCAGTGGATCCAAGAATGGTTTAGATTCACAATTGGACCCGGTAGGTGGCGTTGCGGTTGACTTTTAGGATTTTTTTTATTATCAAGGCAAGACAACGTCCGCCAGGTCCGCTAGTGTATTTATATATGTCTAAGTAGAAATGTGTTGTAATATTCGCACTACCTGAAATAATTTTTATTCTTGATAACAATACAGCTGGTTAGCTGGATTCCTTGTGGCATAAGGTTCGCTAGTATAAACTAAAAAATCCAATAAAGTATTCATTAATTCATGCCAATGATGCTTTATAACAAACTATAAATGACATGAAAATGACTTACTCGGTAATAAGATAGAACTCCAAATAATTTAGCCAATTGGCTACTTTCCTTTCAAACCTAAGCAATAATTAAAGGAATGGCCATACATGTCCTTTTAAATAAACTATTAGTCATCCAGTGTTAGAATTTCGCCAATAACAAGGGGTACAAACTTTGTTCTTTACGTGTTAATATATATATCGTTATATTGAGTATTTATTGTACAAATTTTATATGTAACATGAGGAATAGAGAATTGTATAGTGTTTTAATTGGTAATACTAAAACTGTTCTATAGCTACTAAATAAAAACAAACATAATCGGTTAATAAACAGCGCACATCCAAATTTAAAGTTCCTATAGACAAAGCAAAATTGCCACGTCCGTTATTAACAAAAATATTAGGTAATTTTTGAAGGCAAAAAAGACCTAATTGTGCATTCAAATTTGAGCTCAGATCTACGCGTAACTACCTACTCTAAGGTGTAAAGGCGAATGAGCGTTTGAAGTCTTGTCCCACAAGGGGAGGGCTGTTGACTCGCGCCAGACGGAGTTGTCGAGTACCACTCAACAACATCAAAGGGATCCTGCGCTAAGACACGAATCACACAGCTCTGTTGTGTCGATAGCGGTAATTTTTAAAAATGTCCATCTTCCTGAATTTTACGTACGACAAGGCGATACAGCGTTTCCAATTTACTGTAGAATACCTCACGTATCATTTCCAAATAAGAAAACAAATTTGTATAGATCATTATCCTATGCCTCTTCTTAATACATTCTTGATAATTTAATGTATGCTCTCAAAAACTTAGGAAAGCTAGGTTTAGTACAAGAACAGCACAATTTTAATGCTAGAAATAAGCACTAATTAGCCATTCCATTGTTTCAAACTCAGTAATATTAGTAATAGTTTTTTTAGTTAACAACATTAGATTCTACAAGAAAGTTACAAAGCACATTAGAGATTTGCTGGAAAGTGAGTTCAAATACCATGACAATTAGGTTTTGATATTAAATGGCTTTATATGGAGGGTAATTAGTGAATGAAAACGGTTGTAATTATAATGCTTCGCCATAAAAATAGGTATAATAAAAACGTAAAACAAAACGATTTTCTTGCCTGTTATTCTTCAATAACTGGAATGTTTTCCGAACATGTGATAGTTTCGATGTTCATTGCCACGTTATCAGAGTCAAAATTGAATATTACAACGCCGTTAGAAATGATCACAAAAATATACTCTTACGCATTTCATTCCGAATAGGCTACGTCTACAGTCTTTGTTATGATTTACATTAATCTGGACACATTCTCCTATAATGAGACGCGTAAATAGACATGTATATTTTTATTATTTATGTTTTTTTTTCCAACTGATTACGCTATTGGCCTACCAAGGTCTTAGCAGCTTCAAATGGACTACTAAGGCGAGCGCTTAAGACACTCAGCCGATTTTATTTGGACAACTAGCTAAAGGATGTACTAATGCAGGATGCAGTCGTTGTGGGGGCGGCTCTACAAAGTTGATTAGCTTGAACGATCACTTTCCCCACGTTACAAAAAAAAAAAGGATGCAGTCGTTCATTTCTAATTCTTCGTTATATTTTTATTAGCAGTTGTTTCTAACTTAAACGGGGAATATTGAATATTGGTAGTAAATCAATAGTAATATATATTGTCAATAGTAGGATGGTTACAATATTTAAAATCCTTTATACACTCTCGGATACTTTTAATGAAATTCGTATTTTTTTTAATAGAATTGTATTGACTTAAAATTGTGTAAAGATAAACCCAAGTTATGTAGACTCTATTAAATTAGTAATTACTAGCTTTTTATTTGATATATCTCTCGGGACAGCTTACTATTTTTGTAAGATACCCTACGCTTTGTAGATGGTAGAGACACGCGGTTGGTTTCATGGTTTTAGAATGAATGGGTAGGCTCGTCTGGGGTAGTGCCACCCTCTCACATAAAATCGACGTGAAGTCCGGCATGACAGTGGCGACCGGTGATGAATTGTGTGTTACTCGGTGGTCGCCATTGTTTTTAGATTGTACTGTGCTTACCATCAGGTAAAGTGCAGTCACTTTGCCGTGGTACAATAATAAAAAAAAGTAACAGTGTTTGCATTGTTGCGTTTCGTTCGGTCAGCGAGAGCGCTGGATACCCACCTCCTCTCCCTCTAAACACAGGCTGGCAACGCATTTGCGACTCCCCTGTTGTTACAAGTGTCTACGGATGGTGGTGGTCACTTAACATCAGATGACCCACGTGTACGTTTGCCTCCTATGATATAAAAATAATCCTTTAAAATATTTCCTTAAAAATACATCCTTTTCTCCACTCCTGAAATGTACATATATCTACACAATGTTATAATAACTAATTCAATAGTTAAGGTCTGAAAGCGTAACAAACAAACAAAAATACATAATTTCGCATTTGTAATATTAGTAAGGATTCTGTATGTCCTATTTTGCAGCATATGTTAATAATGATTATACATTAAAACAATTATATTATCTGCTGTTTGTGTTATAGAATACGTTACGGTATATTAAATTCTGATTTTAATTTAAAAAAAAACTACTTTTTTTTTCTGAATAATATTTAAATAACATAACAAAAAAACACAGCCTGTGTATTCACTTTTGCAAATCAGGCGATTGCATCAACTTCACGACATCTTGTGGATTTTTGGGGTGCCGAGCACCTACTGAGTGGCACTCGAAACATCAAAGAGACTTCTCCAGTACCTACACCATAAAAACGAGTCAACGATAAAAGTGATTTTTTCTTTATGTTTACTGAAAAGAAAAATCGTATAATCCATCCACTCTTTTTATTTATTACTAGGGTCTGCCCGTGGCTCAGTTTTTAAGGAGTAAAATTTTGGACTTTGTATTTTATTTTGTGCTATTATAATATGGGGGTGTTTTATCATTTTTGTTATGATTATTGCTTGATTTATAATTTCTAAGGGCTATTTTAAAATTTATTAGAGTAATGCATTTCCCGTGTAAACAATGTCATATAAAATATTCTAAGAGTATTAAAGACAATCCTATAAGCAAAGTGACATATGCTTCCGACTTTGTTCATAGTTTTAATGACAAACGGTTGAAATGAAATATGTGTTTTGTAATTATTATTTTTTCTGAAGTTATTACTGATAAGTCAGTAGGACAAATAAAAGCATTAAGTTATTTTATTTATACGATCCTCTCCAAACTTTCTGACCGCTCTGAAAATAGTTGCATAGAACACATACTTAGATACACACATAGGTATATTATATTGTATAACATCAAGACAATTTAAGGATAAATAAATACATCCAGATATATTCAGAGCGATCATAAAGATTGACGAGTGCTGTAAACTTCATAATAAGGTTCCAACAAATTATCGAACTAAAAATGGGGTTTATGTAAAATTTAAATATTAGTTAGTATTTATCTGATAATTTTTTGAAGTGAAACTTCTTTAGAATCGTTGTAATTTCAAACCGGATGCAAAGGAAAAAAACCACAGGTAAGAGACACAAATACAAAAATGTGTGAGCCAGAGCTAGAGAGCAAATGTCGGCGTGTATGTATATTGCACACTGTTTAATACTTGCTTGTATTTGAGAATTTAACGTGTGTTAGTATATGTGAAAAGTACGTGAGCTTATTAGCTCAACGCACCACGTTTAGTACCAGTAGTATTCTACTGTACACTGTATGCGGCTGCGTATTACAGCTTTTTAGTAAGAAGTCAGCGTGGTGTGTTATTGTGAGTATTTTTATATCTTGTTGTGCTAAATAAAATATTATTTTTTAAACAAATAAACTTTGTAATTATCCTACCCTTGTTATATATATTCATCTCATTCTTTTGTCGATTTACTGAAGTTTCACTTCTATCGTGTGTGAATCGCACACACACCTTTTTTTATAAATAAATAAATAATTATGTAAATATTACTTGCTGTTATAAATAAGAATCAGTCGCAATAAATGCTATAAGCGAATGGACGTCGGAGTTTCATTGTAACAATTAACATTTACATAGTTGATAAAGAGAACAGTGATTATATGTAAATGTGGATAATTATAAGAGTATAGATAATTAATGATCATTAGTTATAGCAATGTGTTGCTAATAATATTTCTTATCTAATATTAAGTTCCGAATTAGCTGATAGATGTCACTACAAATAATGAAGCTTTGATTTAATTTTTTACTTACTTACATTGAAACCAGATGGCAGCACGGTCGCGTGTCCATATATACATAATTAATTCTATTGTATGATTTTTATTATTATTAAATTTATTATATTTCTATTTTTCAAAAATGTTTGATTTTTTTATACACTTATTTATTGACAAAATCAAAAATATTTAAAAACCGAATGGTACAGAAACGTGACGCCATGTTGCCGTAACGGACTTCCGTTGTATTGTTGTCCAGTTAACTCTTAATCCCGCCTAAAGAAGTTTAAATTAAAAAACAATGGAGACACACATATTTCAAGTACAATGGAATAAGAATTTATATACTTATTGAACGGCCCATTTCAACTGAAATTCAATTTTTTGTTTGGATATATTATAACGAGGTTTGTATTGCTTAAACTAACAATCCCATGATACAACAATATTTTAGAAATCCATCCAATTGTTATAAAAGCAAAAGTTTTGTCCAAATAAATAAACATATTTTGATATATTCCACGTTTGTATTAAAGCAATACCCACACAATAAATAAACAAACCTCATGTTTATTCGGCTTATAAAGGAAAGTTCGTTGTAAAAGCATTTACACACTATACACACACGACGTTAAGATACTAAACGCTTTAGTGGACACGGATTAGATATACTGAACTCGTAAATTCCAAATGAAACTTATAATATTTAATACGAGTATGAAGACAATTTATTTTAGGTTTTGTCCTAAACTGAACTTTTAAATGCAGAACTATTTATTCATAGTTACGAGTAACGCAAAATCGTTTAGTTTTGTCGCTCTTGCATTTTAATAAACCAATATCGACACGCTTTTATTTGCAACCCGTCGTCAAATCTTTCTACTTTTTTCAAGTACATTAACATATGTGACACAAATTACACTGATTGAATGTATTGATTTGTTTTATGTCCTTAATTACTTTATGTTTCCTTCATTTTTAGTCAACGAAATCAAATAACCTTTTAATGGATTGCGTAATCTATATTTACGTATTTAAGAGCAAATAGTTTCTGGTCTTTGTTGTACTTATGAATAAGCAGTATAAATTTGGATGGACTCTTATTGGATATAATCTTATGTAATGTAACAATATCTCAAAATCCGTACTTTTTCAATCCATCTTAGAATAGTTGCTGGTTTAACTGGGTAAAATGTAATTTGCTACATACTGTGGTATCACGTGGCATGAGTTTATTGTACTTCTAATATAATTCACATAATTAAAGTAGTCATTCGTTTCATTTCATTTTGGAAACTGATGTCTATGAGGTTGCCAGAATTATACCTGGACTCCGCAACCATTGCGCTGTCGGCTGTGACTCAGTTTCGACATATATCCTTAAAGCTGCGTGTGATGTCTTATGTCCGTTAATTACTCACATATGTAACCTGTCTCTAAGCACCGGTATTTAATAGGGCACTCGTTCATCCTGTTTATAAGAGCGGAGAAAGAGATGTGGTCAATAATTACAGGCCAATCTCAATATTACCTGCTATGTCCAAAATCCTTGAAAAATTTTTATGTATGCCTTAGTGAAATTTCTAACAAAATATAACATTATATCTGATAACCAGTTCGGCTTTAGAACGTCGAAATGTACAGAAGATACAGTTGTTGGGTTTATAGATGTTGTCCCTAAAAAACTAGACGACAAATACAAATGCTTAGGTATATTTTTAGATATTTCAAAGGCTTTTGACTCTGTTGATATCCCTACTCTGTTATATAAGATGGAAAAGATAGGTGTGCGTGGAAATACCCTCAGTATTTTCAGGGACTATCTTGCGGATCGAACTCCAAGAGTTGTAATTGACAAGTACAAAAGCTCTGAATAGTACATCTCTTCTGGAGTTCCCCAGGGAAGCATCCTGAGTCCTATATTTTTTTAAATTTATATTAATGATCTGTGCCAGTTAAATGCTCGAGATTCTCATATATTCTCATTTGCAGACGACACTGCTTTATTAGACTATGGAACTTCTTGGTCCGAAGCATCATCTCATGCCGAGTCTGTCCTTAAACTTGTAATGGAATGGCTCTCAGAAAACTCACTTACGCTAAATGTTAGTAAGACTAAATATATAGCCTTCAACTTGAGTTCCCGAACCCGTCCTCCTGATAATTCATTATATATTAAAACTCATACATGCTCTTTAGGATCTATATGCAACTGTTAAGCATTGGAAAGGACAAACGTAATCAAATATTTAGGGGTTCATGTTGATGAATTTCTACGATGGAACTCTCAAATAATTGCCTTGGTCAATCGAACGCGAAAATTAATATACATATTTAAAAAGCTAAAAGACTCCGCTGATTACCAAACTCTTAAAATTGTTTACTTTTCGTTATGCCAATCACTACTATCATACTGCATTCCGGTATGGGGTGGTGCTTCAAAGTCTATACTTATCGCACTAGAAAGAGCCCAAAGAGCTGTTCTAAAAGTAATGTCATCTAGACCAAGACTTTATCCAACTAAAAAACTATATTCAGAGTGTCAAGTCCTTTCGGTTAGACAGCTCTTTATACTCAAAGCTACCATCCGTAAGCATTCAACACTGACAGCAGACTCTGATAACGATATAAAACACCGACATAAAACTGTATCTTTAGTCCCAAAGCACCGAACAGCTTGCGCTGAAAAACAATATTATATACTGAGTTCTAGACTGATTAACAAGATTGACAGATTGTTAGATATTACACATTTAAACAAGCACAGATGCAAAATGAAGATTGTATCTTGGCTTCAAAGCCTAGACTATGATCAAACGGAAAAAATATTACTGGCAGATATATAAAGTATAGTAACAGTCAATGCATAATGTTTCACGCAGTTTTTTTTTAAATGTAGATGATTACTTCTCATATTGTATTGTATCACATACAAATAAATAAATAAAAGTCATAATATGATATAAAGGTTTGTCCACTAAACTCGAATGAAGGTATTTAAAGCAATAATAACATATATTAGTTTTTATATTATTTAGTAAATTTATGGAACCCCAGAAATAATTGTTATTCTCGTTGGTCTTATTGAATGTCAAAACTTTTAGGTGACAGGACTGCTTTCACTTCATGTTGTCATAAGAGTAAAGCAATATCACCAAAGTCAATGTTAATATTTTAATGTTTAGTATTTTTATATGGTTAACTCACTTCAAATGACGATACAAAAAAAATGTGCCAAAAAATACTATGTAAAATCAAAATAAGAAAATTAGTTTGCTCATGAAAGTAATCTATGACTTAGTTCTCCGCGGTTGCAATGATGCAGTTCAACCTGATGTAGCAATTATATATAGTACAGTTGATGATGAATTTTGAACAAAAATGAAATCATTTTCAAAAGTTAATGGAAGTATTAAAACATATTTGTTTTGGATTCATCATTTGATTCTGTCGTGTATCCATTACTTTTCCAAACGATGATACTGGGCATATCACTATTCCTCATAATGTACATACTATATTTAATTCAATATCATCCAGAAATATATGGTGTCGTCTAAAATTAATTGAAAACTGTGCCGTAAAATGCGATAAAATTCTTTATTTTGCTAAAGTTATATTTACTTAGAATTTGAGAGCCTTGCCACCTTATGTAAGCGCCACTTTTTTATTTCGAATGTATAATTAATTTCAATTTTCATTTAGTTTAATATTTATACAATTAAAAATAGTGGCAAACTACTGAGTAGCCATGATGAAAAACTTTGATTATAGATTATTGACAAAAGAACCCCTATAACCCGAACAATAACTCCAAATCAATGAACTATGGTCGAATGTCGACCACTGAGCGCCTACTAGTATAACGTTATTTAGTAAAATAAAATTCTTTTTTTCAGAACAACTCAATTTATTTTTTATTTAATTATTTCCAAAACAACATTTCGGAACAAAAAAATCAACATTATATGTCTATATGTATAAATATACTAAATATTACTCCTCGCTTCACTGAAGTTTACTTAAATATTAATATTTAAAAAAAAAACTATATTCTATTTTATTACGTAATCGATTATCATACCAAATTTTAATATAATTCCTATAGATGTTAAAGCTGGATTGAAGGATAAAGATTAAATCACGCAAAATCTATAGTACAATTTCATAGTTATGAATAAAAAATAATATTGAATTTTCTACCAATTAGAAACCAATTAACATAGGCAGCTTATTGTTAAATATTCCACACACCAATCTTATTATTGGGACAATAGGAATGCATTGAAGATGGTAATTATTCAATTAACCGAGCTGTCCTCTCGCGGGCAAATTTGTAATTTGCATAAAGGTCAATCAAAGCTGATCGGAGCCGAGATTACAAGGGGTCACCCTGAACATTATGCCGCCAAAATCACTATATATGCAGCCAGCGTACGCCCTCTTCGTACTGATATATCCATTCGCCCCTAAAACTAACACTGAATTATTTTGTCATTTATAAAATGTTATGCCAGTAAACGTTTTTTTTTTTTGTTTATTATACTTAAATAAAAAAAAGCACACCATAGACCAGAATTTATACAGGAGTTACAGCAATATTTGTTTTGACTAGTCAAAATAAATTTAAAAAACTTTTTATAAATAAGTTTTCCAAGTTTATAATTTGCATAGAATTATGGAATGTGTGGATCTAAGAGAAGTGTGTTTGCTTTAATCATTTATATTAAAAAAAAAGCGGTAGGCGGGCTATTAACTGCGAAAATTTCTTCAAAATATTCTTCCAGATTGTTAGTGATAACACTAGCTTCTGGTTTTAAATTTAATCACATAAGATTTAGTTTATTGTTCAGAGATGGCGCCACAGTACAGATAACTTGCGCTTTCAAGTGGTCGCTGTCTTTTAATGACGAAGGCTCTCGATTGGACATAAATCAAGCTCGCCTTAGTAACCCAAATAAAATCGGCTGAGTGCCTAAAGCGCTCGCCTTAGTAGTCCGGTGAAGCTGTTAAGACCTTGCTAGGTCAATAGCGTAGTCAGTTCGAGAAAAAAAAAAATCCGGTGAAGCTGTCAAGACCTGGCCAAGTTAATAACGTAGTCAATTCGAAAAAAAAAGACATAATTCAAATAGCAAGATATCTCAATAAATGGTTTGTCTTCTTGTCGGTTCGTTGTCTAGTTCTTGTTTTATAGCCTTAGTCGTATTTGTCATCAACAAAGTGTCGGGTCAAAAAGAATCCGTAAACACAGTTTGTTGAATACATTATGTCACGTCAATGTGTCACCATGGTGGAGTGGTGGAGTATAACAAGTGTTTTTTTTTATTTACCTCTTCAACGAAGTGTTATATAGCTCATTTATCAGGGAAGGTTATAGGCTATATATCATCACGCTAAGGCACATAGGAGCGGAGCAGCAATGAAGAATGTTGCAAAATCGGGGCATTTTTTCCTTTTCAGAGCTTCCGCTGCGTCTTAGCGCGAGATAACCATTCCACGCGTACGAAGTCACGGGCAGAAGCTATTAACTAATTATATTATCTATAACCTATACTAATAATCTATACTAATATTATAAACAGGTAAAGTTTGTGAGTTTGTGAGGTTGTAAGGGGTAATCTCAGGAACTACTGGTCCGATTTGAAAAATTCTTTCAGTGTTATATAGCTCATTTATCAGGAAAGGTTATAGGCAATATATCATCACGCTAAGACCCATAGGAGCGGAGCAGCAATGAAGAATGTTGCAAAATCAAGGTATTTTTTTCCTTTTCAGAGCTTCCGCTGCGTCTTAGCGCAAAATAACCATTCCACGCTTACGTATTACCGCCCAACGAAGTGGGCACGGATCGGCTAGTACTTAATATTATAAAGAGGTAAAGTTTGCGACGTTGTAACGTTGTAGGGGGTAATATCTGGATATACTAAACCGATTTTTAAAATTCTTCAACCAATAAAAAGCCACGTTATTTGTGAATGTTATAGACTATATATCATCACACTAAGACCAATAGGAGCGGAGCAACAATGAGGAATGTTTTAAAATCGGGGTTTTTTTTTTCCTTTTGAGAGCTTCTTCTGTTTCTTTGAATACGCATCACTGCTAAAGTAATGCGTTCATGATAAAAATCATAAAGCATATCTTTGTTTCTTTAAAATCGGTTTGACCAGTCAAAAGTCAATGTAATTTTAATGACGACGCAACTAAGTACGGGAGAAAAAATAGATAGTACTCAGACTTAATATATTCCGAGGACTTTATTAGTTTTATTTAATCGTATAGCTGAAATGGTGTAATCCGTTCTATTTTATTATTATTGGAGATTTAATTCTCTCAGCCATTTTAGGGCGTCGTCACTAAGATCAAGTCATCTGGAGATCCATTATATTTTATTAGTGACTGTTATGTACATCAGCTTCCATGCGAACGAAGTCACGGGCACTACTAGTCTTTAATATAGTGCTAAATCGTAATAAAATTTCCGTTTAAGAAGTATGTAATTTATTTATTTATTTCTAAAGGATCGAGAACAGCGTTATAAAATATTTATCAGAATCTCTTTATATAAGCGGGGTGGTAGGGTTTTACAGCCTGACTGGGTCGCAACCACCATGTATATGGCGAAAAAGCCCGTCATAGTGATTCGCTTCTGCGGGTCGCGTTTCGGGATCAGCCTGTGCATATCCAGCTTTTTGCAGGCCGGCATGACAGTGCAATACATGCCTTCTAAAGAATGATATTTGGTCGCACTCACTGGCTTCTGTCTTACATTCAAGCAATATGAATATTCTACCTCTCAGTGCTACACACCATTCCCCAAACTCTGTACCCTCCTTACTGGATTTAGCCATCATTACTTCCACTGAATATGTCACAAAACATGGTCAATGTTCAGCTGATGCGTTTTCATACCACGATCTCATTTTCCTCTCTTACAACATTCGCTCACCTACAGACAGATTTAAAATTCTGTTTTGGAGTAATTTTGGAGGTATAAATCTAGAGAACCTTCTTGAAAATACCAGAACCATTGATTGGACTCTCCTAAAAAATTCTCACTCTATAGACGAAAAACTACAAAATTTTTAATTCAACAATACTTCAGCTCTATGATAAGCATGCACCGATACGTCCTATAAAGTTAAAACATTCCCCATCACCATGGCTAACAGATAATATCAAAGCAATTATGCATAAAAAGGCAGTGACCAAGACTGACTAGATATAAATGTCACTCAAATCATTGTAATTGCCAAAAATATGTGGATATTCGTAACCACTGCAATAAAGTATGCAGGGATGCCCAACGTCGATATATTCACGAATCAGTTGCAGCTAGTGACCCTGCAAAAGTCTGGAAATTTCTACGAAAAATAGGTGTTGGTAAAGCTCGCCAAGTTACAACTGCCAAAGGCCTAGACATCGAATCACTAAATAAGCATTTCTCTTCTTCAACCAACTTTGATGTTTATCTAAAGGCTAACTATTGTGTATGTGTGTAACGTGTGCCTATATAAGGCAAACCTATCATTAAAGTGTCAGTGTGCTTATAACTGTCTTTCACTTCATACGTCCCGACATAACACTAACACACTACAGTATCTGTCATCATTGCCAAAACCTAACTATGACGATTTCAAATTTACACAGATATCCGTTTCTGATGTTAAATCGAGCATCATGGCGATTACATCGCAAGCTGTAGGCAGTGACGAGATCAGTCGTAAAATGATTATATTAATTCTAGAAGAAGTTCTTCCTATACTCTGTCATATTTTCAATTTTTCATTGACGGGTGGCGTTTTTCCAGCTGCCTGGAAAGATGCTTATATCATACCTATTCCTAAAAAATCCGATCCTGTGCTGTTCTCAGAGTATCGTCCTGTTTCTATATTACCTTTTCTTGCTAAAGTTCTAGAACGACTTGTTTATAAGCAGTTGAACTCATTTCTTTGCAAAAATAATCTTCTTAATCCTTTTCAGTCAGGCTTTCGTCCTGGTCACAGTACTGCCACAGCATTGACACATATAACTGACGACATCCGGTCAGGTATGGAGCGCGGACAATTAACGATCCTTGCTTTGCTCGATTTTAGTAACGCGTTCAATACCGTTGACTTTGATGTTCTACTTGGTGTGCTAAACTCACTTAATGTATCTGTAATAACTAATGACTGGTTTCGAATTTATCTAACTGGTCGTCGACAACGTATTCGTATCGACGAAACCTTTTCTTCCTTATCAGCGACTTCTACTGGCGTGCCACAGGGTGGTGTGTTATCTCCATTACTTTTCGGAATCTTCATAAATTCTATATCCAACAATTTACTTTCTTCTTACCATTTATATGCTGATGATTTACAAATTTATTCACAGGCTTCCCTCGACAACCTGTCACAAGCTATCGATACTATTAACAGTGACCTGACACGCATTAGTGGATGGAGTAAAGCCTATGGTCTCAGAATGAATCCTAATAAAACCCAAATCATAATTATTGGCAGCCCTAGGATGACTGTAAAGATTGAGAAAATGCAACTCCCACCTATCATCTTTGAAGGTACTATCCTTCCTGTATGTGATATAAATGCTCTACCGATTTCTATAAGATGGGCGCAGACGATGGGCATTTTTAGAAACTCTGTCAAAAAACACTATTTATCTATTTAAAATTCGCTTATGTGTATATATTTACCAATCTATACATCTATATATATATTACAGTTACGTGCCACTATCTTAGGTGGTATTACCTAGTATTTATTTAGTACCCAGAATACCCCTGATTCTACTCCATTGAAAAATCCATCCAAAGGTTGCCTGGAAGAAATTGCTAATAGCAATAAGGCCGCCTATTGTACCGTTAATAAATTGTGAAATATTTTTTGAAATGTATATATATATGTAATTGGGGTACAATAAACTTTAAATAAATAAATAAAATAAAATATATCCGTAAAACGCCATTAATTGAGTTAATACAAATTCTGTATTTTCCTAATATGTTCGTGTAAGCGTGATGTTTTTTTATTACGCAACCGATTTTTATATGTTTTAAATGGAGTAATCTATACACTCGTGAAATTATTTAGCCTTTATATGTAAAATTTCGTCGTATGTGTTCGCATTTCTTCTGGTACTAAACGATTTGACGGATATTAATGTTTTTTTTTGTTTATGGGGTCAACTTTTCGTATAGTTGGGATCGGAAGGTGGCGTTGTCGTTGAGATCCACTATCTGGTCTGAATATATATATTTTTTTAAATAAAGACACATAATTCCAAATTTTCAGCCTATTAACATATCGCAGGACAGAATCTGCCTACCGAGTCCGTTAGTATAATAAATATCGAAGTTCCGTGTAAAGAGTTGTAAGTAAAATGATTGTTTATTGTTGATCTTAAAAAAATCGGTTTTCCTTATCTTAAATTAAAACAACACTAAAGATTTATTGAGAGTAATTTTGATATTATGTATATTTTTATGACAGAATACACATAAGAAAATTAAAAAAAATAATTAAATAGAGCAGTAATATTTGAATTGCTTACTATATTAAATATGGATTACAAATTATACATACAAACAATTAAGATAATTACTAACCAAATTTAAAACACCATAAATAATCAAACAAAATATTCATAATTCATGTTTATATACTAATTTGGTAAAATAACTGCACAACACCTGATGAGAAATATGGTACAGTCCAAAAACAATGGCGACTATGGGCGTTAAATACAAACGTAGTCACTATGCCTACTTGCAAATATACCTATCAAAGCCTCGTTTGAAGGTCCGATATCGTAAAAGAAAAGGAACAAACTGGTTGGGAGACGATTCCATGTCTTTACCGTACGACAGAGATAAAAATTATAGACTTCTTTGTTCTTGCCGGGACGATTGGTTATACCGTATATCTGTGGAGACTTTTTTTTATAGGAGTCAACGGGTCACTTGATGTTAAGTGATTACCGTCGTCTATAGACACTAGCAACACCAGGAGAGTTGCAAGTGCGTTGCCAGCCTGTATTTGGGGGAAGGGCGAGAGGGTTGGGGAAGGGAGGGTTGAGGGGAGGAGAAGTGGTCCTCCGGCGCTCTCACTGACTGAACGAAACATAACAATGCCAGCACCGTTACTTCACGTCGGTTTTGAGGGTGGTACTACCCCGAGCGAGCCGACCCATTCAATGCTGAAACCAGTAATAGATTTAGCATGGCTCTACCACCTAATACGTGTACCTGCCCGCGTAGTTTTGTAGCGGAAGCGGAGATTAAACAACTCTTCAGAACACTCCCCATTATGCAGACAATAAACCACTGTAAAACTGATATGATCTAACAAGAAGATGCCAACAATTACACACTATTTATTGGCTACTAAACTGTGCCCATGACTAGGTTCGCGTGAAATTTCAATTATAAAAACAGTGATTAACAAAATCATTGTATTGTGTATTAAAATCAGATTTCAGTTCAGTATCAGATTTCTTCAAAATACGTCCAGTAATTCTTGCGTAAATATCGTCTCTTTTGTGTTTTCATATAAATGAGATATACCAATAAGTTATGCCAATGTTAATTACTTACAAGTAATACATATCCTATATGTTATAGCGGTGTATAAACTTATTACCATAGTAAATTTCGTTAAAATCTGTCCAGTAGGCTTTGCGTGGATCTGTGAAACAAAACAAAAATTTTAGAAACCCTAAGAAATGATTCTGTCATTGATTCTAAGCCCCGCCAGAGTAATTTCTCTTTAAAATATCTGATGTACAGATTTTGTCCCTTTTATTATATGTATAGATTGCGCTGAATATCTAACTTCTATCCTAACATCTAACAATAGACTAATTCTAAACTGCTGCCACTTCAGATGTCTATTAGCGGCAAATAAAAAAGTTTCTAATACAAGGGACAAACATAAAGGGGCGGGATTATCCCTAAACCAATTTGAATAGGTTTTGTTTAGGAACGCGCCTGTATTTACGTAATAAGGCGACTTCATTAGATTCGGTGCTCGTCTACTTTGTGAGTGGATCCTTTTTGTATCATGTGATACAATTATGCTTTGTTCTGATATACCAACTTTTTGTGTTTCTGAATACCGCTCGTCTGGAAGGTCAAGGAAACATAGTCATAAAAATAAGCTATGAGTAAAATTGAAGTGTCTGTCGTTTATTGGGGGTTATTCTCCGAAGCAATTATACGCAATTTAAATTTAAAAAAAAAACGAAATAGACGATTCTTCAGGGTGTATGTAATATATGATATCATTTCGTTTAAGCAGTAATAATACAATTTAACAGAGGTGAAATAAAATGGTTAAATCGTTTGCAGTTCACAATGAATTGAAATAGAATACGCAATACCTTAGAAATAATAAAGCCATCGTCTCGAGAACAAAGTCTCATATAGCGGTTAGTGCAAAATATACCATTTATAATAAATCCTTTTATTACAAAGAATATTAGTTTTAAATTAATTGTATTTGAATGCATTTTAATTCTTTAATTATCTGAAGGTGGTAGAGCCACGCTAAAGCTATTAAAGGTTTCAGCATGAATGGGTCGGCTCGCCCGGGGTAATACCACCCTCTCACAGAAAACCGATGTGAAGTAACAGTGCTTGCAATTTTGCGTTTCGTTCGGTCAGTGAGAGCGCCGGAGGCCCACCTCCCCTTCCCTCTCTTCTCCCACTCCCCCTACCCCTTCCCCCTTTCCCCCCAAATACAGGCTGGCAACCTACTTGCGTCTCCTCTGATGTTGCTAGTGTCTATGGACAGCTGTGATCACTTTACATCGGTTGATCCGCCTGTTCGTTTGACTCCTATGATATAAAAATAAAAATTAAATAAAATATTTGGCGTATATGTATGAATCAAGTAACGCGTCAAACTAAAATGCATTGTATTTCAATCCCATTGTAATCAAACTCGCGTGCATGAATACAACACAACACAATAATTATATAATCAAAGTATGTTTGCCCGCGGTTCCGCATGCACAATTTAGGGTGTATTAAATAATACTAGTGGGCGCCCAGTGACATTCGACCATAGTTCATTGATTTTTTTAAAGTTTGAACTTTTTTTTGGGGTTCTTTTGTCAACTTCTATAATCAAAGGTTTTTATCATGGTTACTCAGTTATTATAATAATAGTTGTATGTTATAATATCATTGTTGAATGTAGAATGAAAAAGGGTAATTGGAACGTAAGAGTAAAATAATACATACAGTCGAGCATAGCAACCTCCTTCACAACCTTTTTTGAAGTCCTTTATTGACAGATGTCAAAACGTCTTTTTTATTTACATGTGTGTATATGTTGTGTAAAATTGCAGCAGTAATGTGAGTAATGCATATTTTAATTAATTTAATGTACTTCTAATGCATTTTATATAAAATAAATAGCTTTCTGCACTTCTCCTCCATATGAACTTTAACTATGCCAAGTTTCACGTTCATCCGTTCACGCAATTCCTTTAAAAAGGGATACAAAATTTGGGCGTATTAATATATTAAACATTATTTAAAATTGATTTTAATGGGTACTACCATTTCACAAATGACTAGTATATGTTAACAAAACCTAAACATTCTCTATAACATAAAATTAGTCATAAATCATTTACATTTCCAATAATTCGGAGAATCTTTTCAATTTAGACCAAGTAGGAACGCCACATGAAGCAACCCAAGTCATCTCTCAGTAGTTTAAAATAACACAGTAAAACCATACAAAGCCAAAGGGTGAAGAGGTCACTCAATCATCTTAGTCCTCTGGTGGACTGTATGCCGATTTGGTGCTTCATAACATAAGAAAAGCGAAAGCATTTGATAGCGTAACTCTATTACTTACTTATTATATAAGGTAACGTATCAATAAGTGCACTAAAATATATTAAGATCTATTAACAAAAATACAGTCACATAAAAGGCTGCTAACACGTTATTAACTACAAAAAACCAACTCGTTTAATTATAAATCACAATAGCTACGTCAATTATGAAATAATAAAGATTTAGTCGACACTCTGTTGTTCATAAAAATCCCGAGTAAAATTACAAGAGCTAATAATTGTCCTTTGTCCTGAAAGGCTATTAAATATTTCAACACACATAATACGGAGCTTGTTATAAAAATAATTTCGTCGTCAAAATAACTACGTATATTCGGAGTCCGTGTCGTAATGGAATTTTAATGAGAATTTCAGCTGTTCTCTGTAATTCCTTTCCCTCTCTGACTGAAATAAAAGAATAGCATTTATTAGAATCGATAACAGGGGTCATATTATTGAACTTTCGCTATACACCGGGATAGAGGAATGTCATAACGTTCGAGATCATTGACTGTTAGTATTACCTCGATTAAACTTATAATTTCCGATTCCAAATTATGAATATAAACCAGCGAGGAGGTCATGTCGCAGTAGGAGGTGGCGGAGAAGGTCCGCGAGGAGGATCCTCTGAGCGGCTCCCTATGCCGACGGAGAACCGGCAGGAGGAGACGGCAATTTGCCCGTCTCCTCCCGCCATCGTAGCCGGACCTAGGGAGAATGGGTCGGGGGCCCATCTTCCCATTGCACAGGTCCGAACGACGGATGAAACGACTGGTGTGTACCTAGTAGTCTTCTGACAAGAACGGGGCCCGGCGGTGGCGTTTTCTGTTATTGGGATACCCGTTGGGGTGGCACGATGAAGTCAGTAGTGTGTCGCCCCAACCATAGCGGCAGACGTACGCCGTGGGGTTTTAGTCCGTGCGAGTCGGACATAACCCACTTTCTCCCCCAAGAGGGTGCTGTAACCATAAGGGATTTCCCCACGTAAAAAAAAAGTATATTGTACTAGCAACGTTATCAAACTCTCGTGGTTCTTAAACATGTAATGTGAATAAAGTTGGATAAAAGAAATGTATGAGTGTCATACGAGTTAACGTACAAAAAAAATCAAATAAGTTGGATATTAATTATGAGATGGTTTAGCGGGGTTCGATGTTGTGAGAACCATAAAACGATATTTAAACTTAGAATAATAAGTCGGTTATGGTATCGGGTTGTATCGAAATGTCAAGAATAAGGCTCTAATGTATTTTTTCTTGTAAGATAATGCCGGCAATCGTGACCTTATTTTTATCGGTTACGATGTACCCTGTCAGATGTTAATAGATTTTTATTATGGGAGGCCATTTTGAATTCGTCACCGTTTCTTATATTAGAAGCACTCAGGTATTTCTTAGTATATTTTTATCAAAAAAAATATTTTCTTTTCTTTATTATAATTGAAAACGAAACGAGATAACGACCTTTACTTAATATTTCAAATTAGCGTTACCATTAAATTTTCACATATAAACATTAATTTAATTTATCAACTGTGCATAATTTATAATATAACGTAATGCAATGTAACAGTGTGCATAATTTTTCGCATTGTCTGTGTAGAACGCCAAACTTTTTTGATAGCTAACTTTTCACCTTCATTTCCCATTTTCGCGGACGCGGACTGTTATAAAAAGCGATCACTGTTGTCCTTGTGCAGATGTGCATGTATTTTTTGTTTCTGGAACTGACTACGCTATTCACTTGACAAGGTCTTAACAGCTTCACCGGACTACTAAGGCGAGCGCTTAAGGCACTCAGCCGAATGTGCTTGTATTAAATATTAAAATCAATTAACCTATTTTCGCTGCTATTTTGACAGCGCGATGCAATCGACGTGTAGCGCCATCTAATGGTATAATTACACAACTTTATTTACACAACCACGCTGAAACTATTACTGGTTTTAGCATGAATGGGTCGGCTCGTCCGGGGTAGTACCACCCTCTCATAGAAAACCGACGTGAAGTAACAGTGCTTGCATTTTTGCGTTTCGTTCGGTCAATGAGAGCGCCGGAGGCCCACCTTCCCTCCCCTCTCCTCCTCTTCCTCTCCCTCCCCTCTCATCCTCTCCCTCTCCCTCCCCTCTCCTCCTCTCCCTCCCCTCTCTCTCCCTCCCCTAATCCCTTCCCCCAAAGGGTGGCAACGCACTTGCGAATTCTCTGATGTTGTTGGTGTCCATGGACGGTGGTGATCACTTAACAGCAGGTGACCCACCTGTTCGTTTGCCACTTATGCCATAAAAAAAAAAACTAAATAGTCTCGAAAAGTCTGTAAGAGTAGAGGGTGAACAGTACATACATCGGAGATTATTCTGACACACTTCGTATTTATATAATAAATACATATACTAATACCCTTTTTTTAAATAGAACGGTAAAGTCATGATACGATAGCGATGAGAATAATACAATCCAAAAATATCGGTTATCACCGAGAGATAGGAAATTCAAAGCCGGTCATCGCTGGCATGCCAGCTTCCAAATATCTCGACTTCAATCCCGGAACGCGAAAAACTAAAAGAGTCACTGCGACTGGCTATATACGTTCTACCATCTGCCTTAGTTATTAGATATTAATGTAGATATGATATATCCTTTGAGAATAGTACTTTGTTTTCTAGATGAAAGGTATCCCATGTCCCTTTTTGTACATTTCACAACTTGTATGTAGAATTTCATGAGGATCAGTTGAGTAGTTAAGGCATGAAAGCTTAACAATCTCAAATTCGCATTTATAATAATAGCAAGGACAATAACACACCGGCTAATACCGAAACAAGGCACGCCTGAGTGGGCCTCTATAACCTATATATAACGAGTCCGCCCACACATGGAATACTGTTCTCACCTTTGGGCTGGAGCGCCTCAATATCAGCTGCTTCCGTTTGAAAAATCCAGCGTAGAGCGGCTCGAATCGTCGGCGTCGAGATAATATCCGCCTAAAACTAAAATTTCATCCACACCACCTGGATGAGTGGAGATCTTCCACGGTGAGGTTTTCAAGGTCGTTTCTGCCTCGTACTTCGACCTTGTGGAATCAACTCCCAGCAGCGGTATTTCCAAACAATTAAGAATTGCAAACCTTTTAGAAACGAGCGTACACTTTATTAAAAGGCCGGCAATGCATTTGTGACTCCCCCGGTGTTGCTAGTGCCTATGGACGGCGGTGATCACTTACCATCGGGTGACAATAAAAAAAAATTTAATACCCGGTGTACCATGCGCACCTCCGAAAGAGCCTAAGGTGGCTTTCTGCTACTCTGGGGGACCCCGAATGCGTCTTCAAGAACCTTTAAAGTTTTCGTTCAGACCCAGCTAAACAACAATAAAGATAAAATGCACGTACCTCGTGATCTTCCTCCGTTTGGTAGCTGGTCGTTAAGTTTCCACGAATGTTAGATAAAGATTAATTTAATGATTCAGGTGCTGATTATTGCAAGTCCGTCTCGATCCTTGTATTAAAAACAGCTGAATAATATGTCACTTTTTTTTTTATTTTGACGATGTTGACATGCATGACAACCAAAAAGTTGGCGTCTTGAAACTGGTTATTAACAAGATCGGAACGTCAACAATCGATTTATACAAAAGGCTTCTATTGTATAATAATAAATATTGTATATTTGGGGGTGTAAGGGGTGTCGAATAACATCTAACACTTGAGACACTCAAGCCAACCTCACCTGCACGTGGTGCACCCTGCTGAATAACGAACGAGGCAATGGCGAAAGCGGAGTGGTAGGGTTTTACAACCCGACTGGGTCGCAACCACCATGTATATGGCGAAAAAGCCCGTCATAGTGATTCGTTTCTGCGGGTCGCGTTTCGGGATCAGCCTGTGCATATCCAGCATTTCGCAGGCCGGCATGACAGTGGCGACCGGCGATGGATAGTGTGTCACTCGGTGGTCGCCATTGTTTTTGGATTGTACTATGCTTACCATCAGGCACAGTGCAGTCATTTTGCCGTGCTACTATAAAACGCTGGTGTATGCTGAATGAATTATAGTTGAACAGAACTAACGTGTCATTCATTGTCTTTTCCATATATTTTTTTTACATACTAAAAGCTTAGTATTCAATAATATATTTTCAATTAATTCCCAATTCGCTGTTTATGTTATATAGAATATCTAATTGTTTACGGTCGCCTTTATTGTATTGTATGCAAATTGTAATATGTTCACAATATTTGTAACTGTCTCCTACAACACAATGTACACTAACGTAGGAAGCAGGGACGCTTTTTATCTGTAAAAATGTAATAATTATTCTTATACAACCCACCAGTCATGTCCACAGTTATCTTTCATACAGTAACGTTTAACGTTCGTAACGTAACGTTCGTAACATTTCGTCGAATGGTAATATTTGACTTAACTAACATAAAACTCTCAACTCCTTATCATAATAATGGTTATTTCTTTAAATACTTTAAATTTATTGGTTATTTCTTTAAATACGCACATAACAAAATAATGCTCTGCTACTGATTGAAAATTGATCGGAAACATAAAAATAATTGAAAATAAATAAATATGTTAACTAAAAATATCATTTTTTATATTTCACAGTGAGATACAATTAAAAATATCTTGGTTTTTCTTTTATTGCAACTTGATTGTTTAAAACTACTAAAAATGCTAAATACCAGTATTACAAGTAAAATTAATTATTAAATAGAAAAAAAAAAACAATAAAAATCGTTATTGCAGGAACCCCGACTTAATTAAGTTACATTAGTTATTTATCTTTTATATTTTACATACGCACCGTTTTAATAATGTAAGCTGTGTTTACGTCTAGAAGTGTTTAATCTTAAGTATGTATATTATGGTATATATAACTCCAATTTGTAAGATTGAACACAGTTTCGTAGACCAAATAAAAAAAAAAAAAAAAAAAAAAAAAAAAAAAAAAAAAAAATGACACAGATATATTTTATCAAATGACTAATGCAATTTTTGTACACTACTAATGGTCGCCCGCCTATACGTTTGTGTTAAATTATAGTTTTATTTTTTTAACTGACTAACGTAGTGTCCTAGTTAAGCGATTTCCTTGCGATTGCTAAGAGTGCGGAGCGGCGCGAAAAAAAAACAAACAGGCGTCATGTATTGAAGTGTCCTACATGACCAACACAGACGCCTATAGTGGGAACGGTGCTGAGCGAAGCGAAGCGAACGTGATTAAGTGGTTTGATATTTTCGCGCGAATGTGATGCGGTGGCGGTTGACCGAGTCGATTGCGTTGTCTGATATGGATGCTATTCAGCCTATACGTCTGTGTTAAATTATAGTTTTTTTCTTAACTGACTAACGCAGTGTCCTAGGTAAACGATTTCCTTGTGATTGCTAAGAGTGCGGCGCGGCGGTGCGGACACTTCAATACATGTCGCCTGTTTGTTTTTTTCGCCCCGCGCCGTTCCGCTTCGCGCTCGTAAGGAAATCGCTCACCCAGGACACTACGGTAGGCTTTTAGTTTGATGGGCACAAATATTCTATTACGGGTATTAATTTTGACATCTATTTATAAAACTAATGAAGAATTGTGTATTTCATGAATATGTTATTTCATTGCCTTATTTTAATGAATATTCACGTACAGATGTAGTCCAAGAATATCGTAAATTATAGAAATAAATATGTCATCCGGCACTCCCCTAGTCACTCCATTAGTTTAGTAGTGAGGTTTTATCGCAGTATTTTAGCAGAGATGCGTGTTCAAACAAACAGATAAACAGACAGATAGACATTACTAAAAATGATTGATATATATTTTATTACTGATTCCAAGACACTTGCAAGTATCACGCTAACACGAATAGGAGCGGAGCACCAATAAAGAATGTTTCAAAATCGGGTTTTTCAACTTTTGTGAGCTTACGCTGCGTGTTAATGTTAGCCCAAAGTAACTAACTATTCGACGCGGACGAAGTCGCTGGAACAGCTAGTGATGAATATATATCCATCTATATATATTTTTGTGCCTCACTCACTCATTCAGTTTTTTTACGTGGAAATATCACCCACCCATTTTTTCATTTTGCTGTACGATTTTCAAACATTTTTTGTCATACAATCATTGTCCTGATTGTTCCAGTGCAATCCTTTAAGCGCTGGATTTTGCCATCCATTTACATAAGGCGCTTAACTTAATAGTTACTAACAAAAAAGTGCATACATATGTCACTCACTTATCATCTGACCGTTATTCTGTACGCATCACTTTATAAATATTTTAAAGTACAAGGTCTTTTATTATATTAGCGCCAGTGTATAGCAAAAATATACACTGATAACTACAAAAATAATTAGTGAAATAGGTGCAGTAGTTCTGTGAAGTAATGCGATTACATACATTCGGCAATTGATATGTATTTATATAGATAGGAAACATGTAAATACGTGCGAACCTATTTTGTAACTTTTACTTATTTAGATAAAGCGTAACTAAATGGACTCGTCACAGTGTTTACGGATCTGATACGCGTTTTACATAGACTATAACTACGCCGAAACGCTAAGTAATTAAATTAAGTGTAAAACGCGTTCTAGATATACAAATTCATCCTAACTAATAAAATCAATTGAAAGTTTTTTTGTTTGTTACGTTTCCATGCAATAAGTAGGTGGTAGAGCCACGCTGAAGCTATTATTGGTTTCAGCATGAATGAGTCGGCTCGCCTGGTGTAGTACCACCCTCTCATAGAAAACCGACGAGAAGTAACGGTGCTTGCATTGTTGTGTTTCGTTCGGTCAGTGAGAGCGCCAGAGGCCCACCTCCCCTCCCCTCTCATCTCTCCCTCTATCAATCCAATGACCGCAGGTTCGAACCCCGACATTCGCGTATACATTTACTAATTTAAATTGATAACACTATCGGCTGACGGTGAAGGAAAACATCGTGAGGAAATCTGGATTTGAGAAATACTGTCTGTATCATGGCGAGTGTTCTGAAGAGCTACCGTCTGTATCATGGCGAGTGTTCTAAAGAGCTACCGTCTGTATCATGGCGAGTGTTCTGAAGAGCTACCGTCTGTATCATGGCGAGTGTTCTGAAGAGCTATTTAATTTAATACCTTCCAGTCCTTTTCATACCCGAACCACGCGCGCTGGTCTCCGGAGCCATAGTTTTATGGTAAATCCTATCTGGGCACGAACTAAAAAGTTCGCAACTTCTTATCTCTGCCATACCGTGAAGCAGTGGAACCATCTCTCGGCCAGTGTTTTCCCTCCTTCCTATAATATGGGGTCCTTCAAGCGTAACGTGAAGAGACATTTATGCAAGCCGGCATGACAGCGGCGACCGGTGAGGGATAGTGTGTCTCTCGGTAGTCGCCATTGTTTTTAGATTATACTGTGCTCACCATCAGGTACAGTAAAGTCAGTTTGCCGTGCTAGGATAAAAAAAAAAACTTCTGATGATGATGTTTTTAGATTTAAAAGACAATCCTCTTTCCAAATTTATTTATATAAAAAATTGACAAATTAATCAGAATACTAAACAGGTTGCTAAAAATACAGAAATTAATAATTTGTTTTCTCTTATATTTTCGTATTTAAGATTTATAATTGAAGTAGGTTGGAACTCTGTGAATTTATGAAAAGGTTTATGAATGAGAAAAATTAATTAAGCTAATTTATGTACATAATAACTTATCGCTTTAATTTATTTTTCCGCTTTAAGAATTTTCCAACCGCTTAAAGTGTACCGTCCGCGTTCGCGAGATTGTCGTCTGCTGTGATGAGATAACTCGTGTTTACAATAAGCCCCTAACCGAGAAACACTGTATTTTCAGCTCTTTGGGATGATTATTCTCAAATCAAGATAAGAAGGTTTAAAAATAAACAGCTCAAGATAAACCACACTATGTGTCTACGTAGGTATTTCTATTTTTAGCACACTCTGTGCATGCAAAGGCTTAATGCATTTAACCTTATGCGGTGGCGTTAAATTCTTTATAATTGTAGTAGTGATATACGTTATAAAATATTTAATAGATCATGTTAAAAACAAGTTTTTTCTTACCAAAACTTTTTTTTTCGAACTGACTACGCTATTGACCTAGCAAGGTCTTAACAGCTTCACCGGAATACAACTCTTACCAAAACTCTACTAGACAATTTGTTTGTATATATATAATTATAATATTATAATATAAATAATTATAATATAAATGATGCCGAAGTTTTAAGTTTTAACAGAGTCGCATTATAATTATTTATATTATAATATTATAATTATATATATACGAACAAATTGTCTAGTAGAGTTTTGGTAAGAGTTGTATTCCGGTGAAGCTGTTAAGACCTTGCTAGGTCAATAGCGTAGTCAGTTCGAAAAAAAAAGTTTTGGTAAGAAAAAACTTGTTTTTAACATGATCTATTAAATATTTTATAACGTATATCACTACTACAATTATAAAGAATTTAACGCCACCGCATAAGGTTAAATGCATTAAGCCTTTGCATGCACAGAGTGTGCTAAAAATAGAAATACCTACGTAGACACATAGTGTGGTTTATCTTGAGCTGTTTATTTTTAAACCTTCTTATCTTGATTTGAGAATAATCATCCCAAAGAGCTGAAAATACAGTGTTTCTCGGTTAGGGGCTTATTGTAAACACGAGTTATCTCATCACAGCAGACGACAATCTCGCGAACGCGGACGGTACACTTTAAGCGGTTGGAAAATTCTTAAAGCGGAAAAATAAATTAAAGCGATAAGTTATTATGTACATAAATTAGCTTAATTAATTTTTCTCATTCATAAACCTTTTCATAAATTCACAGAGTTCCAACCTACTTCAATTATAAATCTTAAATACGAAAATATAAGAGAAAACAAATTATTAATTTCTGTATTTTTAGCAACCTGTTTAGTATTCTGATTAATTTGTCAATTTTTTATATAAATAAATTTGGAAAGAGGATTGTCTTTTAAATCTAAAAACATCATCATCAGAAGTTTTTTTTTTTATCCTAGCACGGCAAACTGACTTTACTGTACCTGATGGTGAGCACAGTATAATCAAAAAACAATGGCGACTACCGAGAGACACACTATCCCTCACCGGTCGCCGCTGTCATGCCGGCTTGCATAAATGTCTCTTCACGTTACGCTTGAAGGACCCCATATTATAGGAAGGAGGGAAAACACTGGCCGAGAGATGGTTCCACTGCTTCACGGTATGGCAGAGATAAGAAGTTGCGAACTTTTTAGTTCGTGCCCAGATAGGATTTACCATAAAACTATGGCTCCGGAGACCAGCGCGCGTGGTTCGGGTATGAAAAGGACTGGAAGGTATTAAATTAAATAGCTCTTCAGAACACTCGCCATGATACAGACGGTAGCTCTTCAGAACACTCGCCATGATACAGACAGTATTTCTCAAATTCAGATTTCCTCACGATGTTTTCCTTCACCGTCAGCCGATAGTGTTATCAATTTAAATTAGTAAATGTATACGCGAATGTCGGGGTTCGAACCTGCGGTCATTGGATTGATATTCCACCAGTCAAACCAGTAGAACACTACGACTTATGTTACTCTTAAAACATACCTACTTATAATACTTGGTGGTTACTTAACCATCGTTTACAAGATATCGCAATGTTAAGGTATGTAACTTTATCATTTAATTCGGATTGTAGTTATTAAAAATAAGTAAAAATTTGGAACTTCATGTTCAATAGTTCACAAACAAAGTTACATTAATAATACGTTCGATAAACCGGTTGTTAAAAGCCGGGAGGTGTCGTTTGACCCCTTAATTAAAACACACCACAATAAAGCAATTTCGATAATTCAACATTCGTGTCACAATACATCAGTCTATTATTCATGAAAATTCATTGTCGGTATGATATGGATAAACTAAATTACGCTTCATTGTTCTGATATTAATATTTTACATCAGAAATGCGTATGTTTGCTTAAAGTAAATATTACACAAAAAGAGTGTTTTGTCGCTGGCGATATTTTATCGATATCGATATTTGTCTAAAATTTACGTGGTGAGATTTTAGCCGAACGTTTCTATAATAACATAACAATAAATTATATTTTATACTAGCGTGATACTGCCGACATCGTTTTTTGCTGCCGACATTTAAGATATTGTCAAATCTTGTCGCTTTCAGTCAAATTAGAATAACTTTTGATAGAATGAACCGATTTTAATTAAACCGAAGGCTAAATGTTACTCGAGGATACGCTTTATGATTTATCTTGATTCTCGCCGATGTTTTATCACATACGCACTACAGCACTTTAGCAGTATTGCCTGCATATACAAACAAGTATTTTTTAAATGATTGAAACGTATTTAATTAGTTATTCTTAGTCACTTGTAATTATATTTTTCACAATAATCTGAGATGTACAGACACGTTAAAATAACATTCTTATTATATGTATTGATTGATTACTTTTTAAAACAACTTTTATTTTTTACTGACATAAACTTATAAATAAGTAACGGACCTGGCGGACGTTGCCCTGCCTTGATAATAAAAAAAATCCTAAAAGTCAACCGCAACGCCACCTACCGGGTCCAATTGTGGATCTAAACCATTCTCGGATCTACTGAAACACGCACACAAAGTTTTATTAAAATCGGTCCAGCCATTTAGGAGGAGTTCAGTATATAAAGATAATAATGACAAACCGTAAGAACCGCACTGCTGAGATAGCGATTTCGTTCCGGAAGAAGGTATGGGTAAAACCACCAATCATCGTATATTTATATATTTCTTTCATGTAGGATGGTTCAGGGTTCCTTACGACGATCTTTTTTACTATCAGCCGATTGTGCTACCAATTTAAAGCCGTAAATATAAGCCACTTTCGAAAAAAAATGGTATACTTCGGGATTCGATCATCGAAAACTGTTACATAAATATATTATTTTACACGTTAAACTTTGAAACTTTTGCGAGGAACTCTTTAATAAAATCACAGTGAACTGAAAATTTCTTTTTGCGATCGAGCAAATGGATTTCCCGAGGTCCCCGGACGAATTTAGGCATCCGTCCCTGAGGGTAGTTGCGTGCACGTGACGAGTTACAGAATATTTGCTCAAGATTTTTTTAATTTTTTGCACTATTCGCAAAATATCAAGCTATTCGGTGCTGTAAAAGATTTTATTTTTTCACTATTATTAACTATGTTATGTAAAGGCTAAATTTATGTCATACAAAGTCTGTGACACGGGTGTACTAATGAAGACAATTAGACCAATTTTTCCGCTAGCAGTAGAACCATGAAATTAAATAAAATATCAACTGAATAATTAAACGTCAATCCTGTCAATATTTAAAAAAATCTACTTGTTATCTTCTGTCTCACTACCTATTAAAATAGAGATTTATAATGCAAACTTTTCAAATTTTCTTTCATACGAATTCTGTCCTGACAATTAAAAAGAATTATCCAAATAAGTGCAACCATTCTGAAGTTCGCTTACAAATATTCGTCAAGTTTATATATTCAAAAAATAAATAAACATTAATAAGTATTTTTAACACTATCGACGTTTACACTTACCGAAGCGACGGTAACTCAATAATGGCATATTTCAACATCGCGTCGATTGACGTTCCTTCGAATGCTGTGAGCTTTAGATTTCGCTAAATTGTGACCAAATTATAAGTTTATGGTGTTTTTGATAAAGCCCGTGAGACTAGCTACTTCTAACTTAAAAACTCGCAAGTTGATAATATGTCGCCGACTGTCTATAGAGTCAGAATTTCACACAGGGCCATTTAATTCCAAAGTGAACATACATTGTATTATAATAATTCAATATAAATACATAGGTATAGGTATTATATTATGCTTATCACACAAAAGTCAATCATATGCAGGTATTAAATCTACAACCTCTTGGCTTTAATGAAGCGTTTACTACTGTATATGTCACAAACGCTTAACAGGTAAGATCGTGGCCATAATATACCCTACTATAAAAGTATATAAACATAAAATTCAGGGAATTCTTCTATTAAATCAAAAATACCTTTACACGGAAAGCTTGATTTGATTGAAAAATACCATTGCGGAATCGGCAACGATTCTTTTCATTGGAACAATGGAATCGCTAGTGCTTGGCACACACTCAAGTCTCTCAGAAAATTGGAGAATTAAATTTCTTTCCAATTAAATGATTTGTATCCTTTCAATTAGTAATATATAGTAGATTGTTTATTATATTATAGCTAAATTGCTTTTTATTCACGTTCTTAGTAAGCATAAATTTACTGTGATGATTTTGTAAATGTAAATTCAAGATATAATGATGTAAAGATGTAAAATGTATGAAGAGTTGACTAGACCCTTACCCAATATCTAGAATGAAAGAAAGTGTTAATTATTGACCAAAATATTAGTACATCATGGATTCATCATACGCGTAACAGGTCTACCCTATTGTGGAAGGAGGAAGTCGGGGCAATAATTTGGATTTGTGAGTCAAGTAGATAGGGTTAAGGGAACCATACCGTTGCACATTAATGCTTGTTTATCTTCACGGTCAGTACTCCTTTACATAGCTTGGCATATTTGATAAGAATTTACTGGTGCTGCTTTAGGAATTCTCTCAAATAAAGCACAAATGGTAACTCATGAAAGGTTATGCCTTTCCAAATATCAGCATTAGATTATTACTGGTCTCGATTTCTTTACAGTTATATTTTAATGTTCTTTGGCAGTTTCGTTTACTGGTTAATCGGATCTTGTCGAAGATGGTTATATATTTAAATAAAAGACCACACTGTTTTCAAGTATACTTAAATGGTACATCAGCCTTAGGAAACAGAATGGTTTGAATACGATTTTAGGACAATATTTGCTTTCATTCAAATAATAATAGATTCACTATGGTATTCAAATTTAATAATCTTAACTTCTTAACTACGTATCACAGCCTGAGATACCAAAGCTACCAAAGAGTTAAAAATAAGAAAAATATTCATGCTTTTTCCATCTTTTTTGTGACGTCGTTCAATAAACCACCATTCTGTTTAAGACTTAATAAGCAAGTTGTTACTGGGATTTATAAACAAACAAACATTCCCCACGTTTCTTCATTCGCACAAAACTCATGACAATGTACGGACAACTGCTCGTATCTCTAATATTTATTCTCATTACAGTCGAAGTTCAAAGAACGAGTTCGTTTAAAACATCAAAAGAATTGAAAACACAGATGGGTGAGGTGAAAACTGACAAATATAGTACATCCGATGTTCTAGTCGGTAAAGCTATGGATTTTATTTATTCAAACAAGACGATCATGGGGCTGATTGCGAGAGAACTCTGGAACGTCGGTTCAGGAGTCATTGACAAGATAGTCGAAGTTAAAGATAAAAAAGGTGAGTGCAAGTAAATTATATATTAGTTTATGTATATATTTTAAAGTAAATCTTATATTACACATACTTTTAAGCAGGTAAAAAAATATTTAAATTTTGATAAGAAATTTTTAACTAATTGGTCCTAATAAGTCCGTTTATCTCAAATGATTTTAGTGTTTTATGGGAATCACTAGTTGAAATGAATACTTCTTTAGGCGCGTTGAGCGGTATTTTCGGTAGGAGATAAAGTTATGATTTTTTTTTATCGTCGCACGGCAAAGTGACTGCACTATGCCTGATGGTGAGCACAGTATAATCCAAAAACAATGGCGACTACCGAGAGACACGCTATCCTTCACCGGCCACCGTTGTCATGCCGGCCTGCATAAATGTCTCTCTACGTTACGCTTGAAGGACCCCATGTTATAGGAAGGAGGGAACACACTGGCCGGGAGATTGTTCCACAGCTTCACGGTACGGCGGAGATAAGAAGTTGCGAACTGAAGATTTCGCGTCATGACATGCTAATAAAGCCTGACGAAACGTATTGCGTTTGCGCGGTTTACGTCAGAATTGCGACGCGTACGTAGTATAGCGGCCCGTGTACGTCTCATACGTGTGTACGTCCTTTTGTTTTGTGATTGTGCAGCTCATCATATGTTTGATTCATTAATAAGCTGTATAAAAATGTATATAATTATTGTTCGGAATGTCAATAGATGTGAAAATCATACTAATATGTAAATTCAATACACAAATTATGAAATTTTAATACTACAATTCATTTAAAAAATCAAAAGAGAACAAAGTTGTTTAACAACTTATTTTAACAACTTATGACTGCCTCGACGTTTTTTTATTTGAAATAGTCATGGACTGACTTTAATTATCATCATATATATTAATACGTGAAGTCTAAACTTTGTATCCCTTTTTAACGGAATTGGGTGAACGGATGAACGTGAAATTTGGCATTGTTAAAGTTTATATGGAAGAGAAGTGCAGAAAGCTATTTATTTTATATAAAATGCATTAGAAGTACATTAAATTAATTAAAATATGCATTACTCACACTACTGCTTCAATTTTACACAACATATACACACATATAAATAAGAAAGACATTTTGACATCTGTCAATAAAGGACTTCAAAGAAGGTTGTGAAGGAGGTTGCTATGCTCGACTGTATGTATTATTTTACTCTTACGTTCCAATTACCCTTTTTCATTCTACATTCTACAATGATATTATAACACCCTATAACAAAAGAACCCTAATAAAATTCAAACTTTAAAAAATCAAAGAACTATGGTCGAATGTTAACCTCTGGGCGCCTACTAGTTTTAATAATTTTGGCATGAGGTTTTATTGACAGCCTTTTATTGATGTTGATTTACCTGTGTTTAATTATATCATTACACTTTGATCTCTATAGAAAAACGTAATAAGAAGACTAGCAGTGTAAAGCAGCGAGTAATTTTGTTATTATTTATATTTTATTATTTCGGGGAGTCTTTTTCACAATTATTTTTATTATTCTATACTTTTGTCTTGCACAGAAAATTTTATAATAAAATGATTGAGTATTTATTGAAAATATATATGCGATACCTAAAACTGATATTACTATTTACGGATTTATCATTACATATAAAACATATTCCACTTCCACGTCTGTCTGTTTGCAATAAACTCAAAAATTACTGAACAGATTGTCATGCGGTTTTCACTAGTAGATAAAGTGATTCATGACGAAGCTTTAGGTATATGATTTGTCAAGTTTTTTTTTATTATCAGCTTAGAACCCCATCATCCGGGCCCTCGAGTTTTGTATATAAATTATTATTCAAGTTGGTTAAGAAAAAAAATGTTTTTAGAAGTTATAAAAATACTATTTCTAAAATTAATAGTATTTCCATAGATCTTTATTATATTCATAGTATTCCATAAATCAATAATTTAACATTATTCCAGACTTACAGAGATACTATTCAGCCAACTAAAAGAAATCATTGGTAGGTGGTAGAGCCACGCTGAAGCTTTCAGCATGAATGGGTCGGCTCGTCCGGCGTAGTACCACCCTCTCATAGAAAATCGACGTGAAGTAACAGTGCTTGCATTGTTACGTTTCGTTCGGACATTGAGAGCGCCGGAGGCCAGCCTCCCTCCCCCCACTTCCCGCCTTCATACCGCCTCGCTCCCCCGTCCCCTAACCCCCAAACACAGGCTGGCAACGCACTTTCGACTACCCTGGTGTTGTTAGTGTCTATGGCCGGTGCTGGTCACTTAACATCAGGTAACACACATACATACAAACAGACAACAATTGTTGTTAATATAACATTCGTGTTCCGCAATAAATGAATGAAAGAACGAAGAAAATAAAAATATATACAGACAGCTATTCCGAAATTAAATAAACAACATACAAATGTTTAAACATAACTAGAAATCTATTAATATATATGTAGTTTTTACAACAGAGAAACTCTATTAGAGTATTTTACCATAAATACCGTCTATAAATCAAGCAAAGTCAAGAGCGAAAACCAGTATGCAAAATTAAATGAATTTAACCGTTAATTATGTTTCAGTAAGTAATTACAGGGCGCTTCGTTTCCTCGGAATATAGGTCAAATCTAGATAATTATAGCGTTAATAAATTTAGTAACTTTATGAGTTATTAAAACTTCAAACTCGTTAGCGATAATCAAATCGCTTCGGCTTATTGCTGTTTATTAAGAATCCTATAAAATTATAGATACCTATGGTTCTTTAGCATATTACCGATTCGTCGCATAATGAGTTCAAGCACCATGTCAAGCGGGTGTTAATGTTATTATAGGTTGGTTCAATATGTGAACGGTTGTGATGTCTGGAAATTACGCCCCCTCTCTGTGCATCCACTAAAAACGAATATAACTATTTATGTTTGTAAAAATATGTGGCGCTCTCACTAACCGAACGAAACACAACAATGCAAGCACTGTTTATAGGAGTTGTTGAGGTATGTATGCTTGGTACACATATATGTTTCAACAACTCATATATGTATGAATAGTTAGCATAGCTTAGGTTAGCTCAGATAGGTCGCGAATTGCATGTATCAGGCAACAGCCAAAGCCGAGGTGTGCCGCGCACCCTTGAGCTAGTTGTCAAAGTAAAATCGGCTGAGTGCCTTAAGCGCTCGCCTTAGTAGTCTGGTGAAGCTGTTAAGACCTTGCTTGGTCAATAGCGTAGTCAGTTCGAAAAAGAAAAAAAAAAACAAGCACTGTTATTTTACGTCGGTATTTCTGTGGGTCGGGTGGTTGTACCGCGGGCGAGCCGACCCATTCATGCTGAAAGCAGTAACAGCTTCAGCATGGCTCTACCACCTACCAAAAATACTCTACTAAACGGTTATAACCAAGACTTGTTGATTTACGTGACAACTCAACGGTTATAGCTTCACATACATAAAAGATAATATTCTATTTTTCTAGAAGTTACGAAAATAGACTATCGTTTTATGATACTAATACCCTTTCCATATAGGGTTTACGATAATGTAGTACTTAATATTTACATGCTTTTTGTTGTAATTTCCAGGTGACACCCGGTAATAATTCGGAAACTTTACAAATCCAGAAAATAAATGAACAAAATAGGAAACAAGTGCCACACTTTAATTATAAGATTATTTAAAGACAATAAACGAAGCTATCAAGTGAAATTAAATGTTCTTAATATGCCTCGATAATTAAAAAGAATAAAATAGTTTAATGTGTATATAGTTTATTATTGCCAGCGATTTGGTTTACGTATACTTAATAGCTTCTGCCTGCGACTTTGTTCGCGTGGAATAGTTTCTTTGGGTTAACGCTAATATGCAGAAGAAGCTCTCAAAATAGAAGTGTTTTTGTACTTATGTACACACGTTAGAACTTATACTTCTTTGGCGTAACAAGATAGAAATCTTTAAAAAAAAAATTGTCTTTCACCTTTTTCTACGTTTGTAAAAAAAACGACGCTAACAATAGAAAAAAAAGTATTTAATACATTGATCATTTTAATACAAAGAAAAACAAACAACAAATACAAAGAAACAAAATGTTGACTATAGCTAACTTCAGGGTGTTGGTTTTTCGTGACGGTGTATCATTTTTCCCTAACGCGCCAAAAGAAGTATAACTTCAAAAACCCGATTTTGAAACATTCTTCAGAAGTTCCTGAGATTAGTGCGTTCAAGGAAAGAAACAAACCTTTATGCTTTATAATATAGTTTGGTAATATGCTGTTTGCTGATGATATTGTTCTTGTCGGCGAAGATGCTACCGAGGTCCAGAGTAGGCTGGTAAAATGGCGAGAAAAACTGGAGAATGTTGGTTTGAAAATCAGTAGACTAAAAACTGAACATTTGTTTTGCGACTTCGGTGGTCCATCCAGCTTTTCTCCTATATCTTTAAATGGTATAGCCTTACCAACCTGCTCTGATTTCCGGTATCTCGGTTCTCTGATCCAAAACGATGGTTGCATAGACAAGGACGTGAGGAATAGGATAAATGCAGGGTGGATGAAATGGCGAAAGGTGTCTGGTGTCGCTTGTGACCCACGAATGCCCTTGAAACTCAAAGGGAAGGTGTATAAAACTATTATAAGACCAGTAATGTTGTACGCATCTGAGTGCTGGGCGACTAGAGAGACGGATGAGAGAAAACTACATGTGGCAGAGATGCGAATGTTAAGGTGGATGTGTGGTGTAACTAGAATGGATAAGATTAGGAATGAATATATCAGAGGAAGTTTGAAAATAGCACCAGTAACAGAGAAGTTAAGGAGTAATAGGTTAGCATGGTATGGGCATGTTATGAGGAGAGATGAAGACCATGTAACTAGAAAAGCTTTGAGTATGACGGTCGATGGATATAAGAGTAGAGGAAGACCGAAAAAAGGATGGATGGATTGTGTGAAAAATGATATGTGTGTAAAAGGTGTGTTGACTGAGATGACATATGATAGGCGAGCGTGGAAAAGGAAAACATGTTGTGCCGACCCTACTTAGGTGGGATAAGGGTAAGAAGATGATGATGAATATAGTTTGGTAATAAAAATGAATTAAAAAAATTAAATAAAAATATAATTACAGGTTGTCTTTCATTTTTAATTTGTTATGAATATTACCTTAATCTGTGTAATCAACCATTTTATCATTAAATATTTTATCATTATTGCTTATCCCATTTGAAAAATAGTAACCATATGAAACGTAGATACTTTAGGTATAGGTATAGAACACTTTGGGTATTCCTCTATCTACTTGTAAAAGTCTCATAACCGGTTCAGCCATTTCGGAAATGATATTTAATAACAATAAACAGTTATATTTTATTTCCTGATTATAATAATATGTCTTCTTACATTCAATTGTTTTACACACAATGCTCTTTCCGACAACAAAGTAATAAGAAATTAACGCTTACCTTATTAATATATAACTAAATGTAGTACTACTTATTACGAAATATTGAGGCTGATGTTACTCGCGTCCGCAGGAAGTGTACTTCTCATTTCCTGGGTTGTGCTAAAAAAGAATAACATATTTTTGGCCGCTGCACTGTTCCATATAAATTGAACGTCGCTGCGAAAAATAAAGTAATCAATCAATCGACGATAGTAAAACATGGACACTATATTAAGCCATACGATTTAATAAATACTAGTGGGCGCCCAGTGGTCGACATTCGACCATAGTTCATTGATTTTTTATAGTTTGAATTTTATTAGGGTTAATATCATTGTTGAATGTAGAATGACAAAGGGTAATTGGAACGTAAGAATAAAATAATACAGTCAAGCATAGCAACCTCCTTCACAACCTTTTTTGAAGTCCTTTATTGATAGATGTCAAAATGTCTTTTTTATTTACATGTATGTATATGTTGTGTAAAATTGAAGCAGTAGTGTGAGTAATGCAAATTTTAATTAATTAAATGTACTTTTAATGCATTATATATAAAATAAATAGCTTTCTGCACTTCTCCTCCATATAAACATTAATTATGCCAAATTTCACGTTCATCCGTTCGCCCAATTCTGTTAAAAAGGGATACAAAATTTAGGCTTCACGTATTAATATATATGATGATGATGATATACTAACAACTAGGTAGGCCCGTTTCTTCGTCCGCGTGGAAATCGATGTACAAAATAGTGACTAATAAAGTCATCATAATATATAAAGTCTAATTACTGTCTAGTTTTCTTTTATACTTAAATCACGTCGTCATTAAAATTACAATAACTTTTGATAGACCGAACCGAATTTATTAAAACAAAGACTAAATGTTACTCAAAGATATGCTTTATGCTTTCTTGAAAAGGTTTTATCATGAACGCACTACCTTAGCAGTGATGTGTATTCATGCAAACAGAAATATGCAACAATTTTCTTAAAAAAATCTAAAAATTACAGGCACGTAGATGTACATTCTTATTGTATGCATAGAAGATGTCTAGTAAGTATCTACTTTTAGTGGTTTTTAGTTAAAAAAAATAGTATTTTATTGTAGCACGGCAAAGTGACTGCACTGTGCCTGATGGTAAGCACAGTACAATCCAAAAACAATGGCGACCACCGAGTGACACACTATCCATCGCCGGTCGCCGCTGTCATGCCGGCCTGCGAAAAGCTGGGTATGCACAGGCTGATCCTGAAACCCGACCCGCAGAAGCGAATCACTATGACGGTCTTTTTCGCCATATACATGGTGGTTGCGACCCAAGGCTGTAAAACTCTACCAGCCTGGTTTCACCATTGCCTCGTTCGGTGCACCACGTGCTGGTGAGGTTGGCTTGGGTGTCTCAAGTCTTATGATGTTATTAGACATCCCCAAAATTATAATAAGTTGACCTAATAATATCATTTGAATGTCAACCATACATATTTTAAAGAATAGTATCGATTCTGTTTGACATTTAAATGAAGTGGGATATTTTTAAATCTATTTAAGCTCCTAAAGAAGTCATAAAAATGTAAATTTTTTCTCCGTTCCCTTATATTTGTATTTTAAAATATTGAACAGTTCATTTACATTCAGCATATCGCTTGTCGTAGAAGTACTAACCATAAAACTTGTAAGCGTATATCCCACTTCCCTACGGTAAAAGCCACAGAGTGTTACTTAGGTGTTGCATTCGAGATAGCCTGTTGAATAATGGAACAAAATATATGATAGCTAGAAATGGTTTGGAACAAACGCTGTTGTATTCGCATTGCGTTCGTCGTATACGTCGAGCTATGAGAATGTTTGGAGCCAAAATTGAAAAATGGATACGGTTCTTTATAATCCTTAAAAATAGATATAAAATGTTGCTCTATAAAGTTACAATTCTATATACGAAATAATATCTTGGACAGCTAATAATTTATGAAAATATTTAAGTAATATGAGTTTGTAAAACAATAAAAAAAACGGGAGATATCTCGGATTACCTGACCGAAACAATTTCTATGAAAAATCTAAATACTTATTTAAATTAATAATTAAGTGTGGAATTTTAAAATATATAAAATAATAAAAACAAAACGGATAGTCTTCCGTAAAAATCAACAAAGAAGAATGATTGTGTTCTATAAGTCTGTTCATAATATTTTAACTAGTAAAGGTCCCAAAAACTACATCGTTTATTGTTGTATAAGAATAATAAGAATAGATTATGTAACTTAAAAAAAAAACCTCATAAACAACAATAGTAGATAAGGATGATGGAGACATGGAACGTTACTTTTTTGAAGACGTATATACCATTTAGTTCTTAAAATAGCTCTGCTTATAGTATATAGAGTTTAATTCAAGTCGATTTTACTTATTGTGAACTAGGCCATCGCCTTGCGTTAAGTTTTACTTAAAGAAAAGGATCCATTATTCTTTTCATAAAAAGTTAAAAAATAGCCTTATACTGATTATAATTTGATAACTGATGTAACATCTGGTATTCAACAGCTACAAGAAAGTAGTTTAGTAGTGGACGGATTCACGTCGCTGATTGTAAATGTCGAAAATAACGAATGTAAATATTTATGTTACTGTAAAAATATATGACATGAAAAGAGAAACCAGATCGAGTTTCTTGTCGATTCTTCTCGATGACTGGGCTGTTTTCCGAACCGGTAGTAGCTTTGACGTTCATTAGCGCCTTCTCAGGGCCTAAATTGTATAAAGGATATTTTGATTTTGATTACCTTGATATGCTAGTGAAGCGTCACCTGCGACCTCGACATGCTCGTGACGTGACGCTTTTTTTTTTTTCGAACTGACTATGCTATTGACCCGGCAGGGTCTTTACAGCTTCACCGGACTACCTGACGTGACGCTTGTGTTAATGTGTATTGAGTTTACGCAACTCATTATATATTTTATTAATTAATATACTGTAGGAAAATGTATACAATTATTACTTGAAATACCAACCGGTGTCAAGATTACAGTAATGTAATTTAAAATTACAAGTAATGACATTTAAATGAATCAAAATGTACACAGTTATTCTATTGTTTTGAGTTTTCACTTCTGGCGACAGTGCTTACTATTGCCTCGATTTTTATTATCCTCAATTCTTATGATTATCGTTTTTTAACTAATTTCTAATTAGGCAATAAATAACCCGTGTAAAAATAACCAATGTCAAATAATATATAAAACAAATTACAAAATAAAACTTACCGCATCCATTTCATTCATTTTACTGAATCATGAAGCAATACCGCGCCACATATTGACAGTCTACTAATAAAAGCTGCCCTGAATCTCGATAGCACCTAACATTGTAACTCAGCGATTGTATTTTGCTCAATAAACCGTTCAGGCCATTTTATTGTGTTTTGTTGAATCGCAGTTGAATTTCTAACCGATTATTTATTAAATTGTTCGATGTTGTTTTGTTTTTTTTTTTTGTTTTAAGTTATTAAAATCGATAGTTGTTTTAATGTTATTGTATTAGCCCTATTTACATACTACTTACCATCCAAGTATTACGTGATCATTGGTGGGGGGCGGGGGGTAATTGATTTGCTTACTTTTGATGACATAGGGGATGGGGGGTCCGGGAATTGATTATGTTAGCAATATTTCTCTATTTTGATCAATGTTTACTAAAGATTTGGGGGGGGGGGCGTGTAAAAGCATCGTTTAGTTTTGCTGGCCAGGGGGAAATTACAAATTACAAAAATTCTGCTTACGTAATACATGTACGTATATTAAGGAATATGATAAATACAAATGTGTGTTTGTTTATTTGTTGAGCTTTCACGCATTGACTGCTCAATCGATCATCATGAAATTTTGCATACATATTGTCAGTGCTACAGAAAAGAACATAGAGTACCTTTTGTCTAAAAATATTGTACTGATTCGGAGGGATAGATCAAATCTACATTAATGCGAGCAAAGCCGCAAGCAAAAGATAGTATAATATATAGTTTCATAAACTCGAACACCGTTTTACTGATCACCATGATATTTGGGGCCCTAAATTGTTTTTCCATGGATAAGGTTTTTATTTTATCCGTTTTACTTATAACTCGCCACAAGTTAGCGCTACGCTACCTTTTGTTTGTATTTAATTTTATATTGTATTTTATTCGGAAGAAGTCGCAGACGATTGTTAGTTAATTACACATTTTAAAAAGAAGAATGACTTCCTGAATATTGATTATCTCATTCATATTTCAATGAAAACTTATTCGATAGTACAGCGGTGACTTTAATGACAAAAGAAATTGTTTAATTAGGAGTTCCTTCTCAACGTATCATTTTCCACAACAACGATTTCCGATTAATAACAAGATATTGTCATTCTTTTAAAACTGTCACATCTGAGAACGGATTATTATTTAGTCAACTAGCTCCAAAGGTTGTGGTTAATTTAAGCCATATATTTGTAAAAAGTGATTTATATAATTTACTCGATTGTCCGTGTGAATTCAAAATTTTTATAAGTAGCTTACAAGTTATAACATCATCATTTAAACTTAGAAAAATAATTCGAGCAGCGAATATGTCTGCATTAACGGGATTAAAAGCAATTGCTCTATTAATTATGTCATCTTTAATATTTGAATCAAATACGACGTTGTACAGAATAAAGCAAAACAGACCTGAAATACAAAGAGATTATAGACCGTCAAAATGGTTGTCGAACAGTGCGTTGGATGTGTGGTACGGAAACAGATCGTTGGTGGAAGTGCTCTCGAGAGAGCTTAGCGATATTATGTTTAAATTGACAATGCGATCAGGTATGAGGGCATTGTTGTAATTTACAATTACTGGATTATATGTTATTTTAATTCGCATTTGTCCGTCCTCTCTGTAAACAGATGACGCAAAAGCCGTTAATATCGTTAAATGTTCATTTAAGAGCCAGGTATATTACAAAATATAGAGAAATGTTATGCTTAATTATAAATTTGCCAGTGGCGTGTTCATATATCACGTTGATGACGTCGATTCAAATCTGCAATGAGCAGGAGTTTTCGGTGAAGGAGATCATCATAATATAAGTGGTATGCCACGTTGAAACTATTACTGGTTTTAGCACGCCCGAGGTAGTACCACCCTCTCATAGAAAACCGACGTGAAGTAACAGTGCTTGCATTGTTCCGTTTCGTTCGGTCTGTGAGAGCGCCGGAGGCCCACCTCCCCTCCCCTCTCCTCCCCCTCCCTCCCCTAACCCTTTCCCCAAAAGGCGGCAACGCACTTGCGACTCCTCTGGTGTTATTAGTGTCCATAGACGGTGGTGATCACTTCACATCAGGTGACCCACCTGTTCGTTTGCCACTTATGACATAAAAAAAAACTATAGTATGGTGGTACGTAATTTTCTAATGTACGCTTAGCTAGAAACCACTTTCAAATTGAAAATCTGTCGCCAGGATTTGTTCTATATGGCTATAATTGAGAATCAGTCCTGCAGGTTTACCATTTTGGCCACATTGATATTTACTATTACATGATATTGTGGTCAACCGATGAAACCTGTATGACAAAATACATAAGTACCATTTTCGAGTATTTTGATTTATTGTTATATGATTTATATAGCTATAATATAATAGTAACTATGAGTTTTTGGCGGGATCTTGGAATGCCATGTAGTGGTATTTATATTTTATCCATAATCTTGTGTTATTTGGTTCTATATTGTATAATGTTGGTGTTGCTTTACGTAATATAGTTTGGTTATTGTGCACAAGTGAAATGGATCGGAAATAATACCAATGAGCGAGGATTCTGACTTGCCACAAAAATTCCCAGGAAAGTTCTAACAAGATGGCCGCCATCTTGTTAGTTCATTGAAATTATATCAAGAAACTTGTAATATCGATACTCACTTGACAATGGCAGTAATAGTATACTAGAAGATTGGTTGCCGAAAATAAAATAGAAGAAGAAAAGTAATTATTTTTGTTTCAAAGACTATTATGACAAAATAGTAATTAATGAAGATATAAACTATAGGTAGGTTTATAAAATAAAGTTATAAGTAAAATTGTTTTATTTTGCATTTTGATTGAATTTGTGTACAGTGTCTTTCGACAAAGTATTAATAGTTATAGAGTGAATAAATAGAGGTTTTGTATAAATTAAAATGAACACATGAGTATTTATGGATTGATTTGTAAAATTAAGATTTGTCTGTAACTTATGTTAATAGCTGCACTTGTTGCAGGGAGAAATAGCGACGAACAAAGGATCTCAAAGGATTTTAAGGGTACGACCTTAAATATAGGAGGCCAAACACCGACGAATGAAACTTTACAAAGCTCAAATGAAACTAATTTTATAACATATCAAAATTAGACATTTAATAAAAAATGTAGAATTAGGTAAATATTCTATCCTGTAAATTATTCTATCTCAGAGAAAAATGATGAAATACCTAAAAGATTGTACGCGAATGAATTTATTTCCACTACGACCTACAGTTTGAAACCCATTTATATGCGGTGTGTTTCGTAAGTATAATATACATCCTATTTATTATTCTTTGTATTTTAAAATTTGTGCGTTCGCTTAGCTGGAATTAGAAATGGACTAAATCTTGTAAAATGAAATGCCAGCATACTTTAATCACGTGAGAGTTCTTGTTACAATATATATGTACTCAATATTGTATAAATGAAAACAAAGTATAATTTCACACGTGTTTTTATAGATTTATATGTGTTTCTAAGGTTGAATTTTTTTTGGCCTTTATCCTTATCAATGATGCAGTTTTTTTTTGTTTTTTTTTTTACCTAGCTTGGCTTTACCTAAATAGATTGCATTATTTTACCCTTTTCCAAAGAAAGCATTAAATTTATATCGATATGACATTATATTTTCACTAATCTATATATACATATAATAAAAATGTAACTGACCGTTGTCTGTACATGAAGTATATACGAGAAAAACTATTATTAGGGGTCTTTATAAATGCAATAGAACCCAAAACAATGATTTTTAGAATTTTTGTCTGTTTGTCTGTTTATCTGTTTGTCTGTTTGTCTGTGCGTTTGTGCACGCTAATCTCAGAAACGCCTGATCCGATTTAGATGTGGTTTTCACTGATATATCGTGGTAAGCTTTACTTAACATTTATTGTTTGTTTCATGTCAATCGGTTCGTAAATAAAAAAGTTATGCCAATTTAAAGAATCACGTCGAACATTTGTTAAACTATCTATCTACTGTTCTTTCTCTTTTCAGTAGCATTGACTGCAACTTTACTAAATTTCATTATAATAATAATGGTCTATATAAAATTATGATTACATAATAATAATAAATATAAGGTAAAAATGATCAGTTTCGGAAAATTAAAATAACCAATGTCAGTTGACATCAGATCTATATGATCAATCATATGAAATTGGGTTCAGCTTAAGCTGGTGTTGTAGGTTGTACACGTCTGCGCAGGTATATAAAGCGCGCCGAGAGCCGCGCCGCCATCGAATGCAACTGTTACGCCATGCGCCTCCGGAATACGTGCGTTTGCTGCGAATAATTGAATATTGTAAGCAGCGGCGCGTTTTTTTTTTCTTGAACTGACTATGCTATTGACCTGTTAAGGTCTTTACAGCTTCACCGGACTACGAAGCAGCGGCGCGGCTCTCGGCGCGCTTTATATACCTGCGCAGACGTGTACAACCTAAACCACCAGCCTAAGCTGAACCCAATTTCATATGATTGATCATATAGATCTGAGGTCAACTGACATTAGTTATTTTAATTTTCCGAAACTGATCATTTTTACCTTATATTTATTATTATTATGTAATCAATTTAAGCAATTTTAGTTTATACTAGCTGTTAACCGTGGCTTCGCCCGCTGTGCTATCACCAAAACGGTTACATCGATTTTCACGGGACTTTCAATGGTAGATAACGAACCTAATAAAAAGTAATTGTGGTTATTCTATTTTAGGCTAGCTGTTACCCGCGACTTTGTCTGCATGAAATTTAGCAAGATTTCAACTTATTCTTTATTTTTAATGACAGAAATAATTATCGGCTTATTGTTTACAATTCGACATTATAATTATTAATAACATTAATGATATAGAGGTCTTCCTAATAAGAGTATTACGTAAAGAGTTCCATAATACAATTTGTTGCGGAACAGACAAGCGTTTATTTTTTGTATAGTCACTAAATCTTAATTATAATAAGGGCAATGTATATTAAATGTAATGTAAATATAAATCTTTATAATAATATTTTTAGTTATTGTTTCAATAGTTCCTTATACAGTGTAAGTGAGCACTGAGGTAGTTATATGGTTGGTTATGGTTCCAAATATTATGCTGATGACAAACCTCATTTGGCACGCTCTTTGTATTTATATATCTAATGTACACGTTACATGTTACTTTTAGTGGCGTGCGCGTCGTACTTACAATTGTCTTTAAAGAGCGTTTCTGTAATTGTACATAGTCTCACAATTCTATAATTCTTTAATACGATTTTAAAAACGCGTGCGGAGCTGCGGGTACAGCTAGTCTAAAACTAAATATTTAAAAAGAAAATCTTAATTCTTTACATATTTTACCACACTTATTCGATAACTGTATCAAAGAAGAGTTCTTTTTCTTTTACCATAATGGCCAGCAAGACCTTCTAAAGTAGTTACAAAAGGAAAATACAAGTCAAATTTTTTAACAAGCGAAACCTTTAAACTTCCTTTTTTCATACCCTTTGGTGACATCAAAGGGATTTCTCGAACCTTAATTAAGAAAATCTTCGAGCCACTCTGCCTTTGAACCTTCAAGGGGATTACTCTTCAAGAGGTAAGCCGCTCTAAGAACGGTGGGACTTGGTTATGAAGACGAGGGTACATTTTTGACTTGCGATAAATAAAGGTTAATGGACATTTTCTGTTGATTTTAGTTTCATAACTGACTCTGAATAAATAAAGACTATATTCTTATTGCATTTCTCTACAAATATTCCTCTTGTAACTCTTGCATAATGCAACATAACTCCCACCTCTTTCTTCCATAATCGAACCACTTATGCTGGACTTCGGGGCCAAAGTCTTTCGGTAACTTTCAAGTAAGAATCACTGCTCATCTTTGGCGTATCGTCAAAAATTGGAACAGTCTATCAGTTTTATTGCTATGACATCGAATTCTTTAAGTAAAACATTATATAATTATTGTTGTAGTCGTAGTTTTTGTACTGTACTAGGCTTATTACCAGATTGTCACTTAACGATGCTATTAAAAATACTTCGAAACACTGTTAAGTAGCTGAATGCGTTTATTTCATATATAACTTTAAAATCGATATCTTATTACATTTCATATTAGAGTCAAAATCTGTTATAACAATATCGAAAGGATTCCTCATATTTAGTCGTAAAAACCGATAATTGTAACAACTGGTGAAGTTTTCGAGATACGGCATTCAGCCGGGTCCTTTGTTCGAGGTCAATATAATCGTTATATTGTTCTAAACGATGTCGTCATAAACGGTTTTGACGGTATTAGGTATCCATACACAAAGTATTATGACATAAATAAGGTCCATGAAATTAAACTATTAATCATATTGCAAATGGTGTCGAAGGACTGAAATTTGAAGCAGAAATTGTACGTACATATATTAATCAGAATCTTACTTTAACCTGATTTGTAAATGTTTTTTTTTTATTAAACAACAAATCTACACACAAATTAGGTATCGCAGCTTAAGGTTATATAAGCCGTAGCTGCAACAGTATCATATTACAGATAATCAGACTAGTTACTGCTCCAAATACACCCATTCCAATATACACGTATTCATTTGTGAATCATGCAATTTCGATTGTATGGTTCACAAATGTATATATGTATGAATAGCTTAGAATAGTTAGCTAGGACAGACGCGTCTTTTTCCAGGTAACAGCCCAAGCCGAGGCGCGCGTGCGCCCTTGTGTATGTTACCTAAAAAACCAAATCGGCTGAGTGCCTTAAGCGCTCGCCTTAGTAGTCCGGTGAAGCTGTGAAGACCCTGCAGGGTCCATAGCGTAGTCAGTTCGAGGAAAAAAAAATAGCTCCAAATACACCTTTCTAATTAGGTTATAACAGCACGATCATTGCTAATTTGTGACAAATGTAAGCTATAATTTGGGTGTAGCAAAAATTGCGCGAAGCTGTTAAAATAAATATTTGTTTTTTTTAATTCCTTCAAATCTAGTCCCACAGTAGCTATATGGCATTTACTTGCTAGTTAAAACATATTTGCGATTTCTAATTTTCTCACCCTATGTAAATTCCCCTAGGCTTAACTAGTTCCTAACTTAGCATACCTAAACAAAGCATAACGTCATCCAAAATTCATCTCCTGTCCAATTGAGTTCCGCACCCTCTGGCATCCACTCTAACCCTCTAATCATGCGGTTCGAATGCCTACACTTATGAAGTGACTTTTAAAATTTCAAAGGGCAACGATTCTGCTTGTCCCATTAGCTTTGGAAAGGGGACGACACAATAAGGGAGACGAAATTTTTTAATATGAAGCCATTAAGTTGCATCTTCAACTCTTGTCAGCTATAGCTTTCTTGACTTGTAGATTAAAGGACATATTACATTTAAAACAAAAACAACATATTTGATACAACATTTGGCCGTTGTGTATAATAATACCTGATAATGAGCCTTCAAAGAAACTGTTAATGAGTTCCAAGGAATTCTAAAGAAGATATTCGATTTAATACTTTCGTGACATTTACCGCCCACAAACTCTTTGTTATCATCTGACTGAACTCCGGTACCTACTCAAGTAATTTGCAGAAATACCTATAGATGAAATTGTCTATCTACTTATAAATAAATGCCACCATAAAGAATTGAGTTTTCAACTTGTAAAAGCCATCGTTTTATGTTAAGAGTGTCCCCGACTTTGAAATACCAGTTCACTAGAGGTGTCAAATTGGTGTAACATAAAAAGGCATTTTCTGCTACAGAAAACTATGAAAAAGAGATTTTTAAACGACATGTCCAACTAATCACGCCAAATAATTCACATCAGACAGTTATAAATATAAAAAAACATGTAGAAAGTATCACAAACGTATTCCAGTTGGAGTTTAAATTGCTGTGGCTTGTACCGAACTAATTATGAGTCCTGTTTTAAAGCAGGCTTTATTCGAACTTCATTTTCGAGTGGGACGCTAGCTACCCTGTACTTTTTTCCAGAATTTAGCTCCGATTATGTATTATAGTTCGATATTTTTTATCATAAATTAGTTTAATCGGCTATGTTTAGTAATTAGTTTTATTAGCTCAGAAAATTATCGAATTTAATTTCTCAGTATATTTTAATTTGAAAATTGGGAATACTGTTGCAGGTCTGACACCTCCTTATCGCAAAGCTACAGCATGTTTGGTAACAGATATTAGCGAAGCATTCTAACATATTATTCGGTAGTTAACCATAACTAATTTTGGTAACATATTTAATATTTTATACTTTGATATAGTTTAACTAACACCAAGCCATAGGCTTGTTTTCTTTGTTTAATGGGGTATCGCCAATGCTCGTGCACACAAATTTGTTGTATGAAAACAAAAAGGAAACCTCATTAATAATACAAAAGTTAACCTTAGACATCAATCAGTTCAACTACATAAAGTTCAACAACTTATTATTAGATTAGATTATAGGTTATTATATAGAGATATAATATATATAATAGAATATATTATATTAGATTTTTATCAAGATAAGTTACATTACGTCATGAACTATTCATAGGTGCTTTATACTGTCATGTAGTAGATTACTATGCTTCATTATTCGTTAATATTTCATTTCGGTATGATATACATAATATTTTGTAACAAAATATACCGAGTAGTATCTAAATCTATAGATGTGGTGAATGTTTACCAGGTGAATGTTTAGACAGTAGCAATATATATGGAGGACACTCTGCACTTGATACTCGTTCTAAATCAATTTAAATAATAGGTGCTTAATATTTGACTTAATTATTAAGAAACATACAAAAATTATACTCAATCTCCTAAGCTACTATGTTAAAGTACAGTGTCAATTACCGTCGGGTGAAATGAAAGTGAAACCACCCAAATATCAAAGGATAAGTTTTTGAAGTTTCAACAAACAAATGGATTTATTGTCCGCTTTATTATCGAAAGTTATTAACTACGAGTCACCGCTTGCAGGTTCTATCACCGATCATTCAACCTAAGTTTAATTAAGTTATTATTCATACTTTTTAAATTCTTAGAACAAACTTTAGCTAAGGTTATTATTGTTGTCTATTAATATTTGTTTTGATAATATTATTTTATGCGTTAAATGTGCCCATAAAGTATTATATCCTAGAATACTGCGAGTGTCTAACCTTTTACTATGAACTTTAGCTGTGATGCGTGTTCATACAAACAGACAGACAGACAGACAGACAGACAGACATTTCTAAAAAAGATTGGAATGTATTCTCTATTACTTATTCCTAGACACCTGCAACAATTTCTTTCACAAAAGCCGAAAAAGTACACAAGTCTTCTTATTCTTCATTCTTCTTTACATTCTTATTATATTTATAGATTATTATATGTATATACTAGCGAGACCGGCGGACGTTGTCCCACTCTAATAATATAAAAATCCTTGACAAGTTATATACCTTTCTCATGAATGAATATACCTACTGGTGTAAACCACATGATAATCCTTTCAGTAGTTTTTGAGCTTCTCGCGAACAGATGGAAAGACAGGCATGGTGGAGGACTTCGTTTTATAATATGTAGTGATTTATTGAAAAAGACGATCTATAGGAATCGAAAAATTACTATACAAACTGTAAGTCAAAAATAACGTCGAACGAGTAGGAATGGAATGGAATGGTGCGGACGGACTGTGTGGCGCCGCGCGTGGCAGGGGGAGGGCAGCTAAAATCAAAAACAAAAATAAAACTAAGAGGAATTACTATAATAATTACTACTGTTTTATGCAATAAATTGTTAGATAATATGTTCAAGAATTAGTACCCGCTGTCATATCATATTCGACATAAAAAATGTCGAATGAAACGAGATGACCACCACCTGGGATGAATCCTTAATGAGCTCACTGGGAAACAATGCGGGCGCGTACATTTCGGTTGATATTTATTGTGTTTGACATACGATGCATTAAATGTGACAAGATGAAAGAGATACACATATTTGTTGCAATTATGCTTATCTAGATAAAATGTTGTGTACTGTGCTTTCCTTTTTTACTACAAATACATAAACAAAACCACATAGTTAACATAGGTGTCTGTCGTGAATATATACACATAAATAATAATTTAGGTGCCTGTAGTTTAATACTAAATCAATTTTAACAAGAGTTTTTCTAGTAGATAGAGTTTCTTAAAGTATTAATTAAGTATGATTGTGTTTTTCCATATAGGGGATGTTAGGGAAATGACATGGCTTATATAATCATCGATATAATTTTGCTTTTATTTCGATATTTTTTGGACTCGATTTTTATGACAACTTAACGATATCGACTGGGTACAAAACCCCTTAGCGAACGGGATATAGAGACCCGAATCTGTACACAAGAACTGGTAAGATCTTTAATTTATGGCGCTTTCACTGGTAAGTTCGTTAATGTGACATTCCACTTGACATCACGGTACAGGTGTACAAAGATATTTTACAGCGCCATCTATTGAAACGCAAACGACTTAACAAGCGTTAAGCAGTAATAATATTGTTTTAGAGAAGTAACTTAAAAAAAATAATCCAAATAACATGCGAAATCATATCGATCGTAATAAAACAATTTTTATGAGAACTGGTAAATAAATAAGACAATATTAAAACCGCATCATCACTATCTCTTTTACAGACATTTTATGAAGGTTAATTAAAATAATATTTGTAATTATTGATTTTAATTTTTGTAAAACAACGACGGCAAAAATTTTGCTTCTAGTATTCGTTTACCTAGTTGAACCTCTAGTATAAATGAGTACGCACAATATATTTTCTATGATTTCTATTTGTCAATTCTCTTCTAGAGAATATACGTACTTAAAATTCGGATTTTTAGATCTCGTTTGACCCTAATCCCGACGTTCGTTGACAAATTTGTCACATTTCGCGAACATTTTTAAATGTATGTTAGTAATAACAACGGCTGACGGGCAAAATAATGTCGCGAGGAAGCTTGATACAGAGATATTCTTGTTAATATTTAAAATCGCCAATACGTTTTGGACTAATAGGGTTAACCTGTCATCACCTTCCTTTGGAAAGAGGCGTTTGGCTCAACAGTAGCACTCTTTACAAACTCCTTACAACCACTAACGGACATAACCATACGATAACAAATATGATATTTCAAATTTTTTTATTTGTACCAATAAACAATATTATAAAACTTTTCCGAAACTCATTTTGAACAAACATCCTCGATACGGGCCACTTTAATATATAAAATCAAAATTGCAGCCTATAACAAAAACAGATAAACAATTTGCGACTTTATTCTCTAGATTGTAGAGTACAAGAAAGTACAGAGTAAAATCAGTATCAGATGCGCTGAATGCAATAGATTTCTTTTATTTTAGTGTTATTGCGGTATCACTAGGGAGCGCCACCTGCTCTATGCTATGGTATTGTAGTGAGTCAATACATACAGAGAGAAATACTGTCAAACTTGTTTGTCAGCTTTAAATCTGTTCCTTTTTTGTATGTTTGAACGCACTAATCTCAGGAAGCCAGGTTTGCAACATATTATTTGCATTTTGTAGCTTGTATATTGAGGAATGTTCTAGGCCATCTAAATGATATTGCGACCTTTAAGTCTTTCGATACGATTTCTTGTAACATGCGTGTTTGCTCCGACGCTCGCGAGTCTCTCCCTTACGCCGCCGTGAAGGAGGGCCCCTCATTCGATCCCGCACATACGTCGCGTTTCTTTCGGTAGTATCTCGTGCCTAGGTCGTCCCCGGATGGAGCCCTCGAGCTGTTACTATCGCGATACAGTGATTCACCTACATCACTTGTACACACATGAGATCACCTCACATACGGCACACATTACACACATGGTGGGTAGGTTTTATTTTTTTCCCTAAATCGAACTCAATCGAGTAGTTTAGTTCTTGGCGGGGTGGTAGGGTTTTACAGCCTGACTGGGTCGCAACCACCTTGTATATGGCGAGAAAGCCCGTCATATTGATTTGCTTCTGCGGGTCGCGTTTCGGGATCAGCCTGTGCATATCCAGCTTTTTGCAGGCCGGCATGACAGCGGCGACCAGCGATGGATAGTGTGTCACTCGGTGATCGCCATTGTTTTTGGATTGTACTGTGCTTACCATCAGGCTTAGTGCAGTCATTTTGCCGTGTATATATTTTATAGAAAAAAAAAGCATTCCGAGCAGATCTAATAAACTAAAGAATCGGTCTCCAGTAGCGCGCGCACCACATGCACGTTTACGTTGAACAATTTTTCTTTACTAATTTCCACGCGGACGACGTCACGGGTATCAGCTAGTTTAAAATAAACGTAGCCGAAGTTACTCCCATCAAAATCGGTACAACTATTTCGGAGATCAGCCGGAACAAACAAACGATAATTTGAAAAATCAATTTTTCTTCTACAGATACTACTTCTATTCTATTTATGTGTACAGACTATCAGGTTAAATTGAAACTAAACATATTTTATAACAACGCGAAATGATGTATGAACACCGACGTTATTATATTTGAAGTGCTGCGAACATAAACCCAGTCCATCTGGATGAGTTGCACCGAGCTGGTTCGGATTCCATCGCTCGATTGTTTGCCAGACTTGTTTATCCTAAGTCTATGTAGTACCGATGGGTAAACTAAATTTTCGACTACGCGCTCTATAATGTAAACATATAAGACAGGGCATGATCGATAGTATTGTCAGTTTGTTAGAAGTATAAAAGAATAAAATAAATTTATTTTTATTCGCACTCGTATCCATATTACATATTATTTTTAGTTTATAATGTAAATTAAAGCGCTAAATGTATTTATATTTACATTTAAAGTAGAACAAATAAAAAATTGAGTTCTTTTTCCTATGTTCATAAGACGCACAACGATTAATAGAATTACAAGTGATGCATAAAATACTTAAAAGAGTCTTTAATCATAATCATTTTTATACCTCGATATGTCTATAGCAGATTCTATTCTAATCTAATCTGCACAATTCTTCTTCTAATCTATACAATTAAAATTATACAATTGAATTGTCTGCTTATAATATCAAATTACCATTTTTTTAAACTTGTGATTTTTTTAAATATTTGTCCGTCGGTTTGTTCAGACTAATCTCCGAAACTGGTTGACCGAATTTGATATGACGTACACTCATAGATAGCTGATATTATAAGGAGTAACTTCGGCTACTTTTATTTAAAAGATATAAAATTAAAGATTAAAGTAGTAGTGTCCGAAACCTCGCTGTTTACATTGAACAAAAATGTATTTGTTAAATAAATACCACGCGGTCGAAGTCGCAGGTAACGATTAGTAATAGAACAGTTTGGACTACCGATTGATATGAGACCGCATAAAACATAAATAAATAAAAAAACTTATTTTAGAAAGAGTAGTAGTACCGAGTAAATACAAAAAAATAAACAGTAGTGCCAAAAACCGTGCGCACCCCACACGTCGTTTTACACTGAACAATTTTTTTAGCAAATTCCACACAGACAAAGTCGCGGGTAACAAATATTCTTTTATGTGTATTAAATTATTCATAACACGAGTTCTTGATTCATAACTAAGACTTAGTAGACGGACTGTAGGACGTTTTAAAGAAGATAGTTTTGAAAGCGATTTGTTACGGACAGATAATGGATGCATCGATGCGTCATCGGAAAATTTCTAAATTTCGGTGGCTTCAGATAATCTTCTATACATATGATAAGAATCCAAATCTAACGTATCTGTCTTGGAATAAGTAATAAAATACATTCCAATCTTTCTTAGAAATGTCTGTCTGTTAGTTTGAACACGCATCACTGCTAAAGTACTACGTTCGCTAACCTCACCAAGAAAATCATAAAGCTTATCTAGTAAACATTTAGTCTTGGTTCCATTAAAAAGGGTTTACTCTATCAAAAGTTATTGTAATTTTAATGAAGACGCGACTTAAGTATGAGAGAGAAGTAGATTACTAAATGGACTTAATGCATTAAGATGATTTTATTACTCACTGTATTTTTACAATAGGTTCCACGCGCATGGAGTCGCGGACCCAGCTAGTTTTATAATAAATCAATTATCATACAATTTACGCAGTAACGCATTAAACATACGAAAACCCGTCTCGTATTCGGTCGGAAAAAATTCTCAAGAAAGTTTTCTCTTTTCCTTTCCCTAAAAAACAATATTCGATAAAATATTCACGTTGTACACAACCGGGGAACTTCGTAGGGCCGAATTCCTGAGAGGGTGAATGTGGAATTTATCGGACACCTTCCGTTTCAATTTGGGAGCGTCGTGAAGATGGTGTCGTTTCGTTCGAACGGCCACTTTTACTCGTAGGGCGTAGGTTTGTGCAGTTCGACGGTTCATTTTTTTTTCTAATTCAATCACGACCGAAATAATGTAAAAGAATCTTTCATCGACCTACTTTATAATTTTCTCGGCTCCTTAATCTTGGCTAATTATGATTGACACTGTTTTCAAAATTAAAGGAACATTTATTATCGAGAGCAACTTGAACCTTATAATTTTTAACACCTAATTTCACATTCCCCGTTCAGTTTTATTTTATAGTAAAGCTAACTTTTATGAAATTTAGATTGATCGCTAAGAGTAGTAGATGAATTTTCTATAGGCCTTTTTAACAAAAAATTTTAAAGCAATTTTTAAGTAGGCAATGAACCTCTTCCACATATACATGTAATAGAAATAGAGTTCCTTTGAGACTCAATCACGTCAAAACTACTGAAAGTATCGATATAAGGCTATGACCATTCCGTGCAGAATATTTCATAAATAATTTAAGGCTATTTATTGTTTAGATACCATAGATCATTTGCCACTTTCAAAAAAAGTTTATTTAACCAACAGCGAAGACAATGTACAAAAAAAAATAGTTCAAAAAGATTGTAGTTACGTTTACCAGCAACTACTATCTTAAACGTATTGAAGTGACTGACAATTTTTTTTTTACTGTATAAGTATGACAAAATGACGGGACTGTCCATGGTGATGAGTACAATTCTATTTAAAAACAATTGCGAACTACCAGCGATTTACAATTTATCAGCATTCATCGCTATTTTGTCGGTCTACAGCCTCCTGCGCAGTTGGGTATACAATTGCACAACCAAAATCCCGTCATTGTTTCAGTTTTATGTGGTTCTTGAGTTCCTAATTTTCCATCTTCTCCATACACCATAATGTACGTAGCTTATATTATTATTCTTACTCTTACATCTTTATTCGCACTTATTGTACTTAGGTTTCTTGTTTTTTTTTAATAATTATAATTAAAAATAATCTGTCTTAAGATATTTGATTGAAGAAGGTGTTATTTTGTAGAAATCCGCCGTTGAATATTGTAGTCGACGTTACTTTGCACTAAATAATTTCATGTCCATTCTTTTTGTTGTTTTTGTAACTAATATTTGGCTCTTTCTATTACCAGTTTCAAATTTAACTTTTTCAGGTACATCACGTGTAAATAAAATAGAACGTTTTTTGTTGCAGTGAGACGTGTTAGCAGCTAATCAATTTCAGGTGAAAGTCCAAAGTATCGTCCACTACAATATTTAATCTATTTTAAATACATAAATAATTACCCCACCCTATTCTTCAAAAGAATCATGTCGTACATTCTGAAATTCAATGCTAAATTAGTGTCCAACTCAGCTAAGTTGATTCTGTACTATCTTCGTTCGGTTCTACATATACCAGAGTAAAATAATAAAGTTCTTAAACAAATTTGAATCGATGGAACGGCTCTCTGTTATGTACCGAATCATTCGTTCACCTCTGACAGTTCGATCAAGGTGCGGCACTAGCGGCTCCACTCAACCCCGAGGTCACAAAACGGTTATGTCACGTTGTAAAGGAGTTGTCCTACGTTTTACAGGTCATTGTACTATTAGATTGACGTAGTGGAAACCTGATTCAGCTGTACGATATAATTGAATATTGTTTTATTGAAATGAAAACTACTTCAGGCAGATTGAATAGTGAATCGTCATGCTCAGATTTATGACACTCAATCGGGTATACCTAGGTCCAGTTTGCTGTCTGACGTTCTAATAATTACTTTTATGTTATTACATGTGGCAAGCGTTGCGATGTTAGCTTTTACTTTATGCATAAAGTATTTATTATATTGTTAATGTAATAAACGAAGCAGACGAAGACGCGGTTATCAGCTAGTGTACTACAATACAATCAATATCTATAACAATCGATCCTACAGTAACCAAATTAAAGCGCCATCTGGTCGTGGCTGATGAAACTTACAATTAATAACAATAATCAACATTGAAAATAATTTCATTTATATATTTTTTTTATCAAGCCATTAATCAAAATTTACCCTATCCCTCAGGTTGGATTAAATTATAAATAATTACCAACTTTATATACATTATACATATTATATTAACATTTGAAGAAATACCTTTGTATTCTTCACTGTTGTTGAATTTTGACCACTGGACGGCTACGAAAACGTTCAAATTGATGAAATTGTTTAAGCTACAGACCTGACATGTATATACATTATACAGATATATCCATATATATAAAGAATGTTACTACTCCCTTTCATTGTAAACGGGAAAAACTTTTTTTATTTTGCATTATTAAAATTGTTTCAGATATCGTATCAGCCAATTTTGTGCCAACTTTATAACGATTAGAGTTAACTTGCGGAACAAATCGATATAATTATTTATTCTGCAACGGATCCCCCCTAAAATGTACTACTAATTGGGCGAGTAACGGCTACCTATTAATATTAAATAATTGAATTCACTTTTAAGCACTACCGGATTAATGAGCTGTTCGTTTATTTAAAACTAGCTGATACCCGCGACTTTGCTTGCGTTGTTTGTTATTGTCACAATATTTTTTTATTGATGGAGGAGAATAAATAAAAAAGTTGAAAGAACAAAATATATTTTACTTACAGAATTTACTTGTAAACCATTTTATCTGTTGACTTCTCTCCTGTGTATGCGTACTGTACCATTTGCTCAACTTCTCCACAGAAAGGCAATGCACATTGCTGAAAGCCCAGAATACATATGCTTGTTACTCGTACAAAAGCATGCTAGTTACTGGTAAGAACAAGCTACTGGCACATGTATCAAGATTCTGCCCGTAACTCGCGTGCCAGTACAAAGCATAACAGGAGAACGCTGTTCGTTTGTTTTTTCCCTTCACGGGGAAGTGGAGAAGGGGTGTCACTAGCATAAAGAACCTTTATTCTAGAACTAGTATGCCACTCACAGCCATGTTTATTTCGGCTTCACGGAATGGTAAGCTATTTACAGGCATGTTATGTATTCTAGGCCGAAGGAGGATTACTTATTAAAATAGTAATTTCTTATAACTTTGATAACTTCATATTGAATATCACTATCGTGATATTTTTTTCTTTAGACAAGTACCACTTGGATCTTTGAAGGTGGTAGAGCCACGCTGAAACAATTACTCGTTTCAGCATAAATGGGTTGGCTCGCCCGGGTTAGTACCACCCTCTCACAGAAAACCGACGTGAAGTAACAGTGCTTGCATTGTTGCGTTTCGTTCAGTCGGTGAGAGCGCCAGAGAACCACCTCCCCTTCTCTCTCGTCTCCCCTCCCCTTCCCTCTCATCTCCCCTCCCCTTCCCTCTCATCTCCCCTCCCCTCCCCTCCACACTTCCCCTACCCTTTCCCCCCAAACACAGACTGACAACACTTGCGACTCCCCTGGTGTTGCTAGTATCTATGGACGGCGGTAATCACTTAACATCAGGTGACCCGCCTGTTCGATTGCCTGCTATGACATAAAAAAAACTACATATCTGAGAAATAAACCTAAAAAATATCGCATTCTTCAGTTTAGCATAAATTTTTATTATAAATGTTTCACGAATTAGTGTTACAGCGAATACGTTCTCTTGAAAATGTTATAGATTTTTCATGAGATATAACATTTATTATTTTTGTTTAATTATTTATTTCATCTATTCATAAAACAAAGAGGGACCTTTACATAAATATGAACAAATTACAAAAAAATAGTAGCTACTTCGTTCAAATAATAAATTAAATTTAATAGAAGATTAAGTTAATGTTGTAACCCAGATAAAATGCCACATTGTGTTACAACAATAAATAACCACTGATATTCAATGCTTCAGACAAGGACTATCGTATGTCTACCAGTGTTTTCATTATTCTGTTCGGACTGTTGCGAAGTCTGTCTAGAATAGATGCCGCTTTCTTACACATGATTGCAGAAAAATCATCAACTCTAGCATAAGCAAATATAGACGAAGCGACAGTACTCAGTACTATAACTGACGTATTCAGTGCAATTCAAATAGTAGTCACTGTAACGCCTGCATGCCAGTCACTCAACAACTGAGTTTACAGCGACTGATCCCTGAAACAGCAACTCAAACAGTCACTCCGACGGTTTTATTATCATGCGGCTGACATTGAATAGGCTGGGTTATATGTATTGTGGGATGTATTTTTATCTTCTCTATTACAGTTTTCTTATTATTATTTATTTTTATATATATAATTCTCCTGTCCATATGTGTGTGACTGAACTGCTCCTAAACGGCTGGACAGATTTTAATGAGATTTTTTGATGATTTTTTGATTGAGATTTTGTGTGTGTTCAGATCCATCTGAATCTGTATCCATACAGGAATGGTTTAGATTTAGTTGGATCTGGTAAGTGGTGCTGCGGTTTTTTTTTAATTGTCAAGACAGAACAACGTCCTCCGGGCCCGCTAGTCACATATGAATTCTTTATCGAATTTAAGCTAACTCTGTTATATGGTAACATTACTACTTAATTATTGTGGACAAGCGTAATGAAAACCTTTTTTAAAGTGGGTAAAATCGTACATAAGATCCTTAACTTAACACCAGATATCGGAAATGTTTCTTACTGAGTAAAAATTACACGGTGTTCTTATCGTATGAGTGAACGAATGAATCAATGAAATAAAATCAAATGAAATGTAGTCTAAAAAGTTCCAAGTTTCACGATTTCTAAAATTAGCCTAGAAAAACGATAGATATATCAGTTTTAATGTATAGAGATAATGTTCAATTGTTTTCTATTATACTAGATGGCGTTGGCAAAGTTTCATAAGAAACCGATTCCCATATGGTTATTTATTTTTTATTTTTACTTACAATGTGTTGTTCCATTTGGAATGATAGGCTTCAGGCATCAGGAAGGCTTAAATAGAAAAACTAAAAAAAATAGTTGGAATATCAGAGTGATATGTGTGTCTACTTTCTTGCGTCCATAAGTCACCATGCTACCATATTTATTAATACAATCGTTAAGTCACTTGTGCGTCAATAGATGGCGCTGTACAATATCTTAGTACAACTGTATCGCATTGTCAAGAGGAATGCCACATTAATTACCTTACTGTTATTTATTTATAAAATCGGCTTCCATATTCATTCCCTAGTCGGTTTATAAAGTTAATATAAGTTCTAAAAATTATGAAATGGAAATATAATCACAATTCTTTCGAAGATTCTATAAGCCCTATCAATGCTCAAACTCCAATGAATTCGTGATCTTTTTATTCAGAATATTCGAGACATTACCAACGTCAATGTCTTGTACACGTTGTAATATCCTTTTCTTATTTAAAAATAAAAATAATATTGACAGTTTTTACCTAAATTCTTAACTTTTTATTGATCTAAACCATAGTGCTGTGTTAATTACATTTATCGAAGGACCGAACCGTCTCTTTAATGTCTAGTGTAGACTTTGTTTAATAAACTAAGAAACACGTTCGTCGGCATAAAGAAAGGCTATTAGGAAGCAAGTCAGAAGCCATTGCCTACGGAAAACTAAGAGTAAGTGTTTGCGCATGTTTATAGAAAAATATTTCCTTATTCCATGTTTTTTAGAAGAAGATTTTTAGGTAGTAGGGATTATTTTAGCTACTAGATTACTAGCGTAATGCGAACAAGCCTTTACTTTTTAGATATGATATTCAAGCTAAATTATCTCTGTTTATTATATACGCGGTAATGAAACCGGTATAATGTGAAAAATGTTATAGCGGTACGTATTAAATTAAAGTGAGTTATTTTCAAAACACACTCTTATCAGTATGACCGAACAACCCTTTGGTAAATGACCTCGGGCCCGACGAATAGCGGCCAATACGTTACCCGGATCATCGGCGTGAGTGGACTCGCGCGATAGTACTATAAATTATGGGCTCGATCTCCGCGCGCGGAGCGAGAATGAGTCGTCCGCTTAGTTAAAATGATTCGTTACACTACAGCTATATATCTATTATTAACTGGAATATATCGAAACATAGGTTCTGTAACGGTTGTCCTTTAGAATAGAAACCTTTTTAAAGCGCATTCAGCAATGTTCGAAATTCAACAGCTTAGGTCGGAGGCAAACTTAATCGTGTATACTCGGCCCCAGTCGTCATCAACAACGTTTACTGTCTGAGAAGAAGTGAATCGATATAATAATTATGATTTTATTATTATCTATTGTATTTATACTAATTATGTTATATGTTACATTAATCACGTATAGAGTCGATGCAGTCAGGAATGGCAATAAATAGTTCGTAGTAGTATCACTATTTACTTGGCCAGAGCTTCGCCTTACAATACTTGGTATATAAGAAGTGCGTAGGTATCACAGACATCTTGCCTTTTAAAGGCCCATCTATATAAGTCAAAGCGATTACTATTTATACATAATTCCGCAAAATAGTTTAAGTAACACATAAATAATAAAGTATGAACAAATTAATGTTATTTAAGCTATAGAACAATTTTATATAATTATCCTTATTTATGTATCTCTAATGTGTTTACTAATCTGTTTCGACGTGTAGATCAGCGACATCTAGCCTTTCATAGGCCGAACTATGAAGTCAAAGAATATATTATTTATTCATAGTAATCAAACTAATTATTCAATTCTATATAATGATATCAATTTTTATTTACGCCTTATTAAAATCTATATAATAATAATAATTCTTATTTATGTATCTATAATATGGTGGCGCTAGTGTCAACGTGTCTCTCTAATAAGGTGGCGCTAGTATCAACGTCTATCTCTAATATGTTGGCACTAGTGTCAATGTATATTTATAATATGGTGGCGCTAATATCAATGTTCCGGTCGTGTTGTAGTCTCGTCTCTTGAATGTGATGCAGAGACAGCGGAGGTGGGTGATAACATATATCTTTCGCTCAACGCGACTAAAGAAGTTCTCATTTCAAAATTATTGTCCATCCATTCCAGGTTCAACTGTAGGTAAAAATCATCCAGGTGAGTCTGTTAATACGTACATGTAACGAATATCGACAAAGCTGTTCAGGATGAGAAGAACTAGCACAAATACGCACACTATCATTTGATATGTATATAGATTTATCAGCTTTTATTTGCTTCGCTGGGCGTAAATCATTTTTTTGCAATAATTAATAAGTATCCTGTGTCCTGTTCCACTGACGTGGGATGCGTGACATCATATGCGTGTTTGAATTTTCGAATTGGTAAAGTCTTGTGATTTCGTATCACCGACCGTCATCGATATCGTCGACATACTCGTGATTGAAATATATATATTTTTATAGCTGAAAAAGAAAATAAATGTTACAGTTACTAATTACTAAAGTTATTAGATACAGATTTCATGTATACTTTACAAATTCTTATTAGAACAAAGAGTTAAATCAAAATGAAAATTTCATTGAGATAAAGTTTGCTTTTTACAGCATGTTGATTGATGGAGTTGGTTAGAACGTAATAACATAAAAACTGTAAGCCGGTAAAATTATTGTGTTATTATGAAGATAGTACATAGAGCGCGGAGGTGATGATCAAAGAAGCAACCCAGGGGATACCGGGAAGACATTTCTTGCTAATATATATATAATAGCTTGGATTCACATTTGGACCCGGTAGGTGTCCCTACAATCGGGTTGTAAGGTTTTTTTATGATTTTTGTGTTTGGAAATAAAATCGGAACAGGTAATAACCGATTTAGCGCAAACAAAGTTGTGCGGGTCAGCTAGTTATAATAAAATAATAAAATTCCATTGCAAGTAAATATATTGTATTTTGAAACTTACTCAAAACTTATCTTGGCTAATTTAAATAATATATTTCTAAATTCATCTATATAGTGATCTCAAATATAAACTATATTACTTAATAGTTTCATCAAAATTCGTTTAGTAGTTTTTACGTGATTGAATATCAAACATAGAACCATCCTAAAAACTTTCTTATCTTTTTCTACATCTATACATATAATAAAAATGTAACTGACCGCTGTCTGTACATGAGATATATATGAGAAAAACTATTATTAGGGGTCTTTATAAATGCAATAGAACCCAAAACAATGATTTTTAGAATTTTTGTCTGTTTGTCTGTTTATCTGTTTGTCTGTGCGTTTGTGCACGCTAATCTCAGAAACGCCTTATCCGATTTAGATGTGGGTTTCACTGATATATTGTGGTAAGCTTTACTTAACATTTAGTGTTTTTTTCATGTCAATCGGTTCATAAATAAAAAAGTTATGCCAATTTAAAGAATCACGTCGAACATTTGTTAAACTATCTAACTACTATTCTTTCTCTGTTCAGTAGCATTGACTTAAATCGGATAAGGCGTTTCTGAGATTAGCGTGCACAAACGCACAGACAAACAGATAAACAGACAAACAGACAAAAATTTTAAAAATCATTGTTTTGGGTTCTATTGCATTTATAAAGACCCCTAATAATAGTTTTTCTCATATATATCTCATGTACAGACAGCGGTCAGTTACATTTTTATTATATGTATAGATATGAAATTTAGTAAAGTTTCAGTCAATGCTACTGAACAGAGAAAGAATAGTAGTTAGATAGTTTAACAAATGTTCGACGTGATTCTTTAAATTGGCATAACTTTTTTATTTATGAACCGATTGACATGAAAAAAACACTAAATGTTAAGTAAAGCTTACCACAATATATCAGTGAAACCCACATCTAAATCGGATAAGGCGTTTCTGAGATTAGCGTGCACAAACGCACAGACAAACAGATAAACAGACAAACAGACAAAAATTCTAAAAATCATTGTTTTGGGTTCTATTGCATTTATAAAGACCCCTAATAATAGTTTTTCTCATATATACTTCATGTACAGACAGCGGTCGGTTACATTTTTATTATATGTATGTATAGATAAGTAGTTACAACATTTAATATTAGAAGAGTAATTTATGTTTTTTTTAGAAATAAAGTATCTGTATTTAAAATCACTATTGGTCGCCTAGTAGTCGAAATTCGACCAAAATTCATTTTCACATTCAATAAGACCAAAGAGAAATTTAATGATATAGAGGTTTTCCTAAAAAGATCTTAGATTATAAACGTATTACGTAAAGTGTTCTATAATACAATTTCTTGCGGAGCAGACAAGCGTTTATTTTTTGTATAGTCACAAAATCTTAATTATAATAATGGCAATGTATATTAAATATAATGTAAATCTTAATAATAATATTTTAAGTTTTTGTTTCGTTAGTTCCTTATACAGTGTAAGTAAACACTGAGGTAGTTATATGGTGGGTTAAAGTTTCAAATGTGTTGTTGATGACAAACCTCATTTGGCACGCTTTTTGTATTTATATATCTAATGTACACGTTACATGTTACTTTTAGTGGCGTGTGCGTCGTACTTAGAATTGTCTTTAAAGAGCGTTTCTGTAAATGTACATAGTCTCACAATTTTATAATTCTTTAATACTATTTAAAAAAACGCGTGCGGAGCTGCGGGTACAGCTAGTATATAATAAGACTGAAAATCTAACGTGTCTGTAATTTTTAGATTTTTGTGAAAAATTGTTGCAGATGTATTGGAGTAAGTAATAAAATACATTTCAATCATTTTTAGAAATGTCTTCCTGTCTGTCGCATCACTTCTAAAGTACTGCGTTTACGATAAAACCTCACATCATAAAATCATAAAGTATATCCTCGAGTAACATGTAATCTTGGTTTCATTAAAATCGGTTCTATCTGTCAAAAGTTATTGTAATTTTAATAACGACGCGACTTAAGTACGTGAGAATTTTTTTACTCACTGTTTTTTTTTACATTAGGTTTCTCACGAACGGAACCACGGACCTGATAGTTTATAATATTATAATAAATAAGGGTAATAAAAGTATAAGAAAAAAAAAATATCATTGGATGTTTGTCCCCAAGGCATTTTAAAATCTTTCACTGGATTTCACTTGGATTACGCGATTGTAACTTATATTACTTTGGATACGCGAGTGTACTATATTATTGTAATCTCTTCACAATACACGACTCGCACAGTCGTTTCTTTTTAAAAATGAATGGGAACGAAATCACAAATCATCTTGTTAAAAACTTGGTGTTCAATTATTTTACTTTTCCGTACAATATTTCAAACATTCTCTTTCAGACAAACCTTGTCCTGACAAGTACAAACATAACGAACAAAGATTTAGCGAAATAGGTTTAGCCTTTCACAAGTCATGGGCTTACATACATTCAACAATAGATTTCTATTTATATGGGGTGCTTCGTCCTCATTTGGTCAGTGAAACAATTAAATATCTTTAAAACGTCTCAACCGATCTACGTGTTTTAGAGACTTCTTTTCAGTACACCGGATTTCTTCTTGTGGGGATTATTGAAGAGTAGAGGTTATGCCAATAGTTCGAATACCATTAAAGATCTCAAAGATAATTTCCGAGCCGGAATGGCAGTGATATAGCCAGAAACGTTGGCCAATATGATGGGAAATGCAAAGAAAAGAGTTCAATCGTGTATCACCAATAAAGGTGACCACTTGGTCGATATCGTTTTTGGAAAACAGCCAGAATAAATTGTAAAAATGTGAGCTTTATTTGTGAGCTGTGATAATTGACAAAGTTATTTGATCTTTTCACTGACCAGATAAGGATGACGCAACCTTTATACCTATACATAGATTAACCTAAATAAGCTATAAAAATATCAGATTTTTTTTGATAAGTCAAGATTAAATAGCACTATCTCTTACAAAAAAGGAAGAGTACTTCACTTCAGGTCACTTAGAATATCAGTTTCGCTACCAGAGCGAGTGTAATACTAAGGAAAATGACGTCATTAACTTCCTGGATGAGAAATGAGCGGACGATTTGTCATTTTCCCCGACGAAATAGGCCGGGAAGCGCCCCCAATGAAGATACCGTATTTGACGTCAGTGAGTGTTGAACTTTATGTATAATATTGTTTTATGAAATGTTACTACGATTTTCTCTACTGAAATATTTAATGCTTTTATTTTTGGAATACAGTTCCTTCTAAACATTAAAGATAACAAAACACCAACCAAATACCTTTTACTTTATGGAAACCCATATCAATTTATTACAAATCAACACTGAAATTTATATAAGAACATATTTTTAAGAAATGTGCAATATTATTGAAACACATTATTCACATATTATTGAATGATTTAATAGCTAATAAATAATTTTGGCGGAACCCTTATGACTATTCTACGGAACCTAGTTGATGTGAAACATTTATAGGAGAGGGTTAACCTGATTGTTGGCGTGCGATTACAGGCCGCGGTGTGTGTGAGATGTGGCAACACGATGCCATGCGCAAGCGACTGTGCGCAATCTCGCATACTTATAGTCTTCAATCAACAATAACTAGATAACGGGTCGGCGCGAAAAATACGTATCGGTAAATAAGAGCTCACTTGAAATGTGTGCCCTTATTTTGTTTAGTTTGTTTGAAACACAGCCAATGTAAGCCCGTTTCACATGCCGCAGTGTATTCAAAAGATGCAAAAATAATACCCGATGCAATTTAACGGCCGGAGTATCTTACTTTCTCTAAATACATGTTGAATAAGTTATATTTTAAGCTTTAAACTAACTAATAATATCAAATTTTGAACAAAATTACCGATTTTAAACCTGTGATACAAATGTTTGGCCTCGCCCCTCACAAACACGCACAATAACGAGAAAACGTTCTTTATTCATTACGTGTTAAGGTTGAATTCACACTAAATGTTGTTTATGTTACCTTTTCATTTGTGAGGAGAATAATTTATTACTTTGCTCGTTTTATCGTAAGTATTAGATAATATTTTGAACATTTGTGACTTTATTACAAGGTGTTATGGTTGTAATTAGGTTGAACTTTCAACATCTATACATATACCAAGAATGTAAATATAAACGTGTCTGTACTATCTGTATTTTTGTGAAAAAAATATTGCGGGTGTCTTGGAATAAGTAATAAAATATACTTCAATCAATTTTATAAATGTCTGTCTGACTGTTTGTATGAACACTCATTACTTATAAAGTTCACAGTAAAATAATATAATATACTCAAAAAATCATAGAGCATATTCTCGATTAACATTTAGTTATGGTTCCATTGAAATTGGTTTACTGTATCAAAAGTTATTGTAGTTCTAATGACTACGCGACTTAAGTACGAGAGAAAAGTAAATAAGCAAATGGACTCAATATATTCACATAATTTTATTAGTCACCTTTTTTTGCATTAGGTTCTACGCGGAGTCGCGGGCACAGCTAGTGTTTTATAATAGTATACACTCAGAAATTATTAATCGTATTATTTAAAGTTCACAACGATTCTGTCCCCTCGAGTACGCTGCTGGCACGATACAGTGACACAAAATCTTACATCACTGCGACAACATTACACATATCAACTCCACACACGTGCACGCATACACGCTTACACATGCAAGTGGAAGGGTTTTATCTTTTTTCCCTAATCAAACTGAAATAGTTTAGAATATTATCCGATACGAAATATATATAAGAGTTATTGTGTTATGTATGCTTGGTACATATATATGTTCCACCAACTCATATATGTATGAATAGTTAGCTTAGGTTAGCTCACATAGGTCGCCAATTGCATGTATCAGGCAACAGCCAAAGCCGAGGTGTGCCGCGCACCCTTGAGCTAGTTATCAAAATAAAATCGGCTGAGTGCCTTAAGCGCTCGCCTTAGTAGTCCGGTGAAGCTGTTAAGACCTTGTTTCTTCTTACAGCAGTTATTTTAGATTATATGTACAAGCCTATACTAGCGCTATTTTCGAGGGTCTTGGAATTATTTAGTGCTTAAAGCTGGACATTTTTTTAACATGCCTCCAATATGCGATAGCTCTCCTTACCTTAACTCTCCATATTGAATGTTTGTTCAGTCCATCTATATTCAAAGGGATCCAAAAGTTTGGCAAGAACTGTATTATTATAGTATAAAATAAATATAAATAGATTATAAATAAAAATTGCATATATTTCTATAATATATCCTCATATATTATGTTTTTTGATTAGAACATTTTCTTTCTTGCGTGTAAGCACGTTGTATAATCATGAAAATAAAATAAGTAAAAATGTATTTAGGTACACTGCCATCTATCGTTAATAATAAATACTATTTTACTATTATGCTGCCATTATGCTTACTTGGTTATCCAAGTTCTTTATATTTTTAATAGATGGTTCTTAAAATTTAAATTTATATCACTGTGTATCTAAAATGAATAATTTTAACATTGCAATTTTAAGATACTATATTACGCTCAGTAATACATTAGATTGTTTTTCTACAATTTCATTGTTAATTGTTTTGTTTTAGTGACATCTGTTGACAAAGTATGAAACATGTTTCGTAGTGATTAGATATTTTCACATGTACATATAGAATTTAAATGGAATATCATCAGATGTCGCTTCAATTGTTTTTAAATTTTATGTTCAAATATTAAATAGAGAGCTTTAATCTTTCGCTTAAAATTGTTCGTGTTAATTACGCTCATCATTCTCTTGGTATTTACCTCAGAAATAATTATCAAGATTTAGTATAAAGTAGAGGAAAAAATGCAAATGTTTTTGTTTTTGAGACCTCATATAAAAATATACGAGGAATTTGGAAAAGACGTTATATTCTTCGTTATTTTTTTGTGTATACATGCTTTACTATGGTATAAACGAAACAGTGATAGAATAAGCAAAAATACAGTTATTGTTAAAAAAGTCAATTTTGTGTACTTGAGATCATTTGATGGTTACATATGCAGGGCTGATTCTGTGAGGGCACGCAGTGCCAAAAATTTCAAAAAAGTGCCATTAAAACTGAAAAATAAATAAAAAGTTTTTGAATTTTATTTATAGATCTAAATTATCCAAATACAAAATGTAATCTACCTTTCCGAATAGTTACCGCGTCGCACGGTGGTTTGTATCTTTAGAGGTCGGACGTAGGGCACTAAAAATATTAAAGTCGTTATTTTACAAAATACTAAACGCTATTCGATTTCTTTAATGAAAAACAATAGAAATACATATATGCACTTGTTAGATAGGATTTAACTAATAAATTGAATAAAATTGTTTTTAATGTATGAGCATCAACCTAAAATTAAATATCTCGTGAGTTTTTTTGGTTTTTGTTCTGCAAATTTTAGAACAGTATATTACCATTGTATACCAAAAGTACCCTAAATAACAAGGTGTATCAGAATGATATATTTATCACGCATGTTATATGGGCCCACGGGGCTAATACAAACAATGAGAGTGTGGCCAAATTAGGTTATTAAAGGGTACACAAACAAAACACATATTACACTAATTACGTATAGTGTCGATGCAGTCAGGAATGGCAATAAATACTCCGTAGATACTGTCACTATTTATTTGGCCAGAGCTTCGCCTTACAATATTTGTTATATAAGAAGTGCATAGATATCACAGACATCTTGCCTTTTAAAGGCCCATCTATATAAGTCATAGCAATTACTATTTATACATAATTCCGCAAAATAGTTTAAGTAACACATAAATAATAAAGTATGAACAAATTAATGTTATTTAAGCTATAGAACAATTTTATATAATTATCCTTATTTATGTATCTCAAATGTGTTGACTAATCTGTGTCGACATGTAGATCAGTGACATCTAGCCTTTCATGGCCGAACTATGAAGTCAAAGAATATACTATTTGATATAATGATCAAACTAATGATTCAATTCTATATAATGATATTCTTATTTAAGTCTTATTAACATTATATAATAATAATTATTCTTATTTATGTATCTTTATTATGGTGGCGCTAGTTCCAATGTGTCTCTTAATATGGTGGCGCTAATATCAATGGTCCGGTCGTGTTGTAGTCTCGTCTCTTGAATGTGATGCAGCGGCACCGGAGGTGGGTGCTAACACACACTACAGATAAGAATCAAATATCTTTTTAATAATAGCCTTCAAACTAGAGTACAAAAATGTTTATGGAACACAATATATATGTAAAAATTAATAGGAATTCGTTTTTCTTAAAAATTAAATAATACTAGTGGGCACCCAGTGGTCGACATTCGACCATACTTCATTGATTTTTTAAAGTTGAATGTAGAATGAAAAAGGATAATTGGAACGTAAGAGTAAAATACTACATACAGTCGAGCATAGCAACCTCCTTCACAACCTTTTTTGAAGTCCTTTATTGACAGATGTCAAAATGTCTTTTTTATTTATATGTGTGTATATGTTGTGTACAATTGAAGCAGTAGTGTGAGTAATGCATATTTTAATTAATTTAATGTACTTCTAATGCATTTTATTTAAAATAAGCTTTCTGCACTTCTCCTCCATATAAACTTTAACTATGCCACATTTCACGTTCATCCGTTCGCCCAATTCCGTTAAAAAGGGATACAACGTTTAGGCTTAATTAATATATAGATACTGTCTTTTAAAAATTTGCCAATTGTAAGTTCTGTCTCGGATAGATAGTGATAGATTTGTTAAGTAATTCATTGATATCATACCGAGGTGTAACGTGCACCCTTGAGCTAGTTGTCAAATAAAATCGGCTCAGTGCCTTAAGCGCTCGCCGTAGTAGTCCGGTGCAGCTGTTAAAACCTTACTAGGACAATAGCATAGTCGGTTCGAAAAAAAAATCATTGATATCATCATGCGACGTGTGACTTACATCAGTAATATTGTAATATAAACTCAAAAATTACTGAAAGGATTTTTATGCGGTTTTTACCGGTAGATAAAATGATTTATAAGTAAGGTTTAGGTATATCATTTGTCACGGTTTTTTTTTATTATCAGTTGGGTGTCACCGTCAGTCGGGCCCACTAGTTTAGTATAAAGCAATTAAACTTATAAAAAAATACGATTTTTAGTTCAGCTATGTGTGTTTTCTTGGAGTGAAAAAGTGATCTAAGAAGTGTAGTGCTTATGTTTTTTCATCTGTACCTACATAAAATACACTTTAAGATATTAACACAGGCGACGTCGCGGCTGTCATCTAGTTTTAAATATTATGACGCCTCTTTTCATTTGTTCCAACTTTTACAGTGACCAACCCCTTTGTCAAAATTTTAATTACCTACTTGACACTGGCCGAAGAACAGCTTATGTGATGACGCTGAATAAAAATAAAATTTATTGTTCAGTAATGGATGTTATCAACTATCATGTTTGTGACAGGATATATTGTGTCTATTCATATGTAATCTGCTAACAATAGAAGCCCTTTCAAGCGTCCCTTTCCTTTATCGCTGAATCATCGCGATTTGTTACCTGAAGAATAGGTTAAAACGGAGTCTATTAATCTATTGCTGTCGCACTCTGCCTGGAATTTCTAGTAAGGAGCGAAAGAGACAACTGCTCGGACTGATAATACTTATGTAAAATAGAGGAACTCAGGAAATCGTATTTCCTTGTTTCCTCGTCCAGAACTGAACCAATTTTAATTCTTCTGGTTTTTAGGTCCTCATATATTGTATAGTAGCTGAGCGGGCCACACGTTGCTGTGGCTCAGTTATTAAATGTCTAATTAAAATTATGATAAATATTTCATATTATGGGGTTATGAGTCTGCCTAAAAATTTGATACAGAAAAAGTGAAGTGACGTAGTAAATAAATTAACAGAACACGTCTGCCATGAAATAAATTGGAGTTGAAAAGGAAATTCGAAATTAAAACGTGGCGTCATCTATGAGATATAACAGTTAGTCCTACAGTTTTCTGTAAATAAACTAATTTAAAGAGCCATCTGTTCGAGACTGGTGAAACTTACAATTAAAAACAATAATCAACATTGACTATCATTTAGTTTGCAATTAAAATTATTGAGGCCATTCATCGAAATATAAATTATCCAACTTTCATGAAGATCGGTTGAGTAATTTCGGACTTCATCGTGGATAAACATCATGACACTGGACATAAGAAAATGACAATGACAGATAATATAATTTGTATGGTTATAATATAATACTTCTTCTATTTCAAATATCTAGTAATAAAATTGAGAAATATGTTTGTATGGACTAAATGTCGCTCACATTTGCTCTTAATATCTCCGCCGATGAGTATAAAAGCGCTTAGAACATTTTATGTAGAAACTTTTTTTTTTTTCATAATAGACAAACGAACAGGCTGGTCACCTGTTGTTAAGTGATCACCGCCGTCTATAGATACTAGCAACACCAGGAGAGTCGCAAGTGCGTTGCCAGCCTGTGTTTAGGAGGGGGGAAGGTGTCGGGAGGGGAAGGGGCTAGGGGGGGAAGTGGGCCTTCGGCGCTCTCACTGACCGAACGAAACGAAACGAACGAAACGAAGCAAGCACTGCTACTTCACGTCGGTTTTCTGTGAGAGGGTGGTACTACCCCGGACGAGCCGACCTATTCGTGCTGAAACCAGTAATAGCTTCACCGTGGCTCCAGCACCTATAAAACTACCGTCCTTAGGGAAAATATGGTATTTATAAGATATTACGTCGCACTTATAATAGACTAAACGCATAAATAACACTTATTTGATTTTACCTATATGAAATCAGTAATAAAAATACACAATAAAATCTCGTTAAAGTATAGATAGGAAAGAAATAATATAAATTTAATTTTGAATAAAACAGTCAACTCACTGATAATTTGAATATGCCTTATAGAATTACAATGTTTGTGCATTTTGCCAGTTGACGTATGTTCAAATTTGTCGTATGAATCAGAGCTTTGTGTGAAAGAAAACATCGTTACGAATTACAGTATGGTGATACAACTTTTCTAACTACCAGCCTCAAGGTGAAAATCTAATGTATACCAGTTGTTGTCCGGAGATCGAAGGTCGAATTTCGAACATAATCATAACCTTTAAAAGTTTCAATATTAAGGAAAAAGACGTACATCTTTAATTTATCGATTAACTGTTTTTCCATTATCTATTTTGGGCAACTAATCGTCCAGATTATTACTTTCATTGTAGATTAGCTAATGATATCACAAGTGCCTTACAATAATTTTAATGTTCTAACAAGATGGCGGCTCTCTTGATAAAACTTTCCAGAATCCAAGTCCCGTGGTATTATTTTCCACCCACTTCGCTTATGCACAATAACCGAAGTATATTACGTAAAATGTACGTATGAGATCAATAACCTATCACGTTTGATTGAACACCTTTGAAATTGTAGTTATGTTTTATATTGTAATTTAGGTAGACGAAATCTTGGATGGTTTATTGTGAGTATAAGCGCCATATTAAACAAGTTTTGGTGTCAAAAGGCTATTATAGAGTGAATCAATATGTGAACGATGGTTTGAATTTATCTTTTTTTGGTGCATCCACTAAAAAGGATTGTAACGTGTAATGTATTTGAAATATACGTGAAGGTACCGAGTATGTCATCCTCTTTGGCAGGCCGGCGAAACTAGTAAACATAGAATGTCGTTCAAGCAAACAAATAACTGAAATATCGCGTGTCTCTATAAATACCTTTTATGGTCATATTAATAAACGGTCTAATTCACGTACTCCGAGTATTAATATTACGCTGTCCGTGTCAGTCTAGAATCTTATAGTAGTGATCCCGAAGCTCCTACATGTGTATGTTAAAAAGATCCGATCGAGTTTCTTGCCGGTTCTTCTCGATGACTGGGTTGTTTGTCTGAACCGGTGGTATTTTTAACGTTGATAAGCGCCTTTTTAGGGTCATAATTAGGGTATTTATGATTTTAATTGATTGCCATGATTTGAGGCAGGTAAAATTTGTCCAAGAACCAATTTCTTTGTTTGAAAAAAATTTCACTGTATAAGACTGATGAAGTAACTGAAAGAAAAAGAACACAATAACTTAGTACTCTTATCACGACTCGACACTTTTTAAACAACAATGCGTATTATTCAGAAACCTCTTAATTTACCGGTGAAAACTTTAAATTTATTCCCTCGAAGCGAGCCTGATTGCAAATTGTTCCACATTTTGGTATTCACCCATCGTTTTCGTTAATGCTTGAAAGCAAAAACGATCTGAAGAAAACAATTCCGTTTAATTGTTACTTTTTTAATTAATTCTAAGAAATTTCCTCCGTATTGTATTATATTTTTGAAGCGATTATGGCTTAGTTGATAGCGCGTTCGGACACCGCTTCGATGGAAGTAGGTTCGAATCCCAGTAACCGAGTGGGAGCTTTCGGTGAAGGAAACAATCGTGATTATGATAATGGCTATGAAGCGCAGTCTCACTTGCGTTTCATTTTTAATATTTTGAATTATCGCCGACAAGTTGGGTAAGCTTAACATAATACCCGATTGTTATTTAAAGAGTCTTGTGTTACAATAATCACGTATAATCGGCCGGTCGGTTAGGGAAACCAATAACACTCTGTAGGCAATGTGACTATTAATTTGGGCAGAACTTCGCCTTACAACACATAGAAATGCGTGTAGATCAGCGACATCTTGCCCTTTATATGCCGAACTCTCACCAATGAAGTTCTCACACCGCTGTGAATAATGAACAGCCGATAACTTCAACCAATAGCGTTTGAGGTCATTAGTAATACCCCCGATAAAGTCAATAACACGGTATCGCAGGTCAATAGTGCCTCTCCTTGTAGTCTCGTCTCTCGGGTGTGTCGTAGCGGTACCGGACGTAGTCATAACACTTACTGATATAGGCATCCACAGTTCGGCTCGTTTAGTAACGGTTCGTCATAGTAAGATAATCAACTCACCTTCAACACCCTTCTCACATGGTATACAATCTCATCTACACTTTGCATGGTAATTTCAATATTGCAGATAGCCTTACCTTGCTTTATATAGCTTAGATTTCTCAATAAATCCTCACTTGTATTATAAATGCGAAAATGAGTTTGTCTGTTCATTCATTACGCTTTCAAGCTTTAAGTCCTCAATCATCATGAAATTTACAGATAAAGATCTTATACTCGTCGTACGTTAACTACATTCCATACAGAAAAAAATGTATTGTTCCTGACGGATACATTAACGCGAGCAAAGCAAGGAGAATATCTTTACCATCTATAAAAACAAGTTTTCAAATCCAAACACTACTGATTAACACTTTCAAATATTAAAAAAGCAATCCGAATGAGAAAAAAGAAAAATAATGTAAATAAGATACATAAAACAAATGCAATATTGAATAGTATATTTTAAAAAGGCTTACAAAAGTCCACGATAGTGAGTGTCTATCTATGTAACGATAATTTACAGTAACAATTTCAAGAAGAACTACGAAGCTCGTTTGACTTTGATGAACTGTCAGTGTTAAAGTTCTAAAAAGTGGATTAGATAGTAAAAGCGTCTAGATTTTATGATTCGACTACTAAGTACATTGCACTCGTTCGCAACCGAGGCGGTTTTTGATCTTCTATTTTTTTTTTTTTCACAAAAAGGTACAATTACAGATAACGGGTTGAAATTATATAGGTAACAAAACTATTATAACATAATAAATCTGAAATCCAATTATAAATTGTACACAACATTATCAATTTAAGCAATAACCACAGTTAGCCTAGTGTGATGACAAAATAAATATTGGGAATACATAACTATCATATATCTATGTTTCTAATACAATATGTGTCTTAAATTTTTTAAAGCTGTCATTTAATATATCTTTGTGAACACAGATTTGTTTATAGTATTTATATCCATACATATAATGTCAATATAGATTTAACGTTTTTGTAAGTTATTTGTAAAAAAAAGTTGCAGGTGTCTTGGAATAAGTAATAAAATACATTTCAATCAATTTTAGAGATGTGTCTATCTGTCTGTTTGTATGAACACGCATCACTACTAAAATACTGCGTTCATGATAAAACCTCTTCAAGAAAATCATAAAATATATCTTCGAGTAACATTTTGTCTTTGTTTCATTAAAATCGGTTCTATCTGTCAAAAGTTATTTTAATCATTATTAATACATGAAACCTAAACTTTGTATCCCTTTTTAACGGAATTGGGCGAACGGATGAACGTGAAATTTGGCATAGTTAAAGTTTATATGGAGGAGAAGTGCAGAAAGCTATTTATTTTATATAAAATGCATTAGAAGTACATTAAATTAATTAAAATATGCATTACTCACACTACTGCTTCAATTTTACACAACATATACACACATGTAAATAAAAAAGACATTTTGACATCTGTCAATAAAGGACTTCAAAAAAGGTTGTGAAGGAGGTCGCTATGCTCGACTGTATGTATTATTTTACTCTTACGTTCCAATTACCCTTTTTCATTCTACATTCAACAATGATATTAACCCTAATAAAATTCAAACTTAAAAAAATCAATGAACAATGGTCGAATGTCGACCACTGGGCGCCCACTAGTTTTAGTAACGACGCGACTTAAGTACGAGAGAAAAGTAGATTGAAATTAGACTTCATAAATTTAGATGACTTTCTTAGTCACTGTTTTGTACTTCAGGTGCCACACGAAAGAAGTCGCGGGCACAGCTAGTGGTAAATAAAATAAACGATCGAACATTCTCGAAATATGACCCGTCGCAGTCCACTAATGTTTTATACCTGCGTAGTTATGTAATAGATTGTGATCTACACATGCCCACTCCTATATTTGGCGGGTCGCTAGTAAGGTCGATATGAATGAATGACCTCCAATATAGAAGAGCTGGTCGCATGGATTGAAAAAGGTCTAGTGATTGTCCCATAAATTTCGTTCGCGACTACACGTTCGATAAGTGGAGTTTATTTCCCAAGATTTCGGGAACTTCGTCGAAAGTTCAAGATGAAATGGGGAGGTGAATAGTTGCGCTTAACTGAGATATCGATAGAAATATAATTTAAAAATATAGCATGATTTTAAATTATTAATAATTAGACATTTAACAAAACAATTCAAACTCAGAACGTTGTAGCCGGACCTACAGAAGAGAGGTTCTCCTTCCCATTGCACAGATTCGGCGGATGTTGGAGACGGTCTATGTATGCGTGAGTGTCTCCTAATTAGGATGGGACTCCTTCAGAAGTTCTTCAGACGGAGGACCAGCCGTTGTGGTGGTACGATGAAGGTCTACAGAGACCTCGTGCCACCCCAACTTAGAGCGGCGGTCGTACACCGTGGCGTTTTAGTCTGTGGGAGTCGGCCATAACTCACTCTCTCCTCGAGAGGGTAGGTAGCCATAATGGTTCTCCCCAAGTTAAAAAAAAGGATAACTCAGAACGTAAAGAGCTTTTAATTAATGGCATTATCTTTTACAAATGATTACTTTTTATTTCCGTTTTTTTTCGTCGAATGCAAGTATCATGAAACCTAAACTTTGTATCCCTTTTTAACGGAATTGGGCGAACGGATGAACGTGAAATTTGGCATAGTTAAAGTTTATATGGAGGAGAAGTGCAGAAAGCTATTTATTTTATATAAAATGCATTAGAAGTACATTAAATTAATTAAAATATGCATTACTCACACTACTGCTTCAATTTTACACAACGTATACACACATGTAAATAAAAAAGACATTTTGACATCTGTCAATAAAGGACTTCAAAAAAGGTTGTGAAGGAGGTCGCTATGCTCGACTGTATGTATTATTTTACTCTTACGTTCCAATTACCCTTTTTCATTCTACATTCAACAATGATATTAACCCTAATAAAATTCAAACTTAAAAAAATCAATGAACAATGGTCGAATGTCGACCACTGGGCGCCCACTAGTTTTAGTAACGACGCGACTTAAGTACGAGAGAAAAGTAGATTGAAATTAGACTTCATAAATTTAGATGACTTTCTTAGTCACTGTTTTGTACTTCAGGTGCCACACGAAAGAAGTCGCGGGCACAGCTAGTGGTAAATAAAATAAACGATCGAACATTCTCGAAATATGACCCGTCGCAGTCCACTAATGTTTTATACCTGCGTAGTTATGTAATAGATTGTGATCTACACATGCCCACTCCTATATTTGGCGGGTCGCTAGTAAGGTCGATATGAATGAATGACCTCCAATATAGAAGAGCTGGTCGCATGGATTGAAAAAGGTCTAGTGATTGTCCCATAAATTTCGTTCGCGACTACACGTTCGATAAGTGGAGTTTATTTCCCAAGATTTCGGGAACTTCGTCGAAAGTTCAAGATGAAATGGGGAGGTGAATAGTTGCGCTTAACTGAGATATCGATAGAAATATAATTTAAAAATATAGCATGATTTTAAATTATTAATAATTAGACATTTAACAAAACAATTCAAACTCAGAACGTTGTAGCCGGACCTACAGAAGAGAGGTTCTCCTTCCCATTGCACAGATTCGGCGGATGTTGGAGACGGTCTATGTATGCGTGAGTGTCTCCTAATTAGGATGGGACTCCTTCAGAAGTTCTTCAGACGGAGGACCAGCCGTTGTGGTGGTACGATGAAGGTCTACAGAGACCTCGTGCCACCCCAACTTAGAGCGGCGGTCGTACACCGTGGCGTTTTAGTCTGTGGGAGTCGGCCATAACTCACTCTCTCCTCGAGAGGGTAGGTAGCCATAATGGTTCTCCCCAAGTTAAAAAAAAGGATAACTCAGAACGTAAAGAGCTTTTAATTAATGGCATTATCTTTTACAAATGATTACTTTTTATTTCCGTTTTTTTTCGTCGAATGCAAGTATGCTGTTCATTTTAGCGATCTTCGGAGGAGGCATATGTCTATGGTTATTTTTTGGCTGAATGGAAACTTGGAAGTTAATAAAGTAACCAACTAGTTTCCAGTACAAAAGAAAAATATATACGAAACTAGGCTTTAGCTGACGGCAGTGAATACGTTCATATAAATCTTAAAAATAAAATCCTATGACACACGCTAATAATTTTGTTATTTTTAAATCGGATAAGTATTTTCTTTAGTTCACCCATTATAAATACAAAATATTTATTAGTATACTACCATATAAACGTCAGTTATTCACTTCTTTCAATGAATCAACTAGCTTTTGCTCGTGTCTTCACTAGCATCAATGCAGGTCTGATCTATCGGTCGGGAAATTTCCTTTTATTCTGGATAAAATGTATCTTTTGTACTTTACAGTATCATTGACAAAATTCATGAGTAACGTCATGATGACCGGTTGAATTGTTAAGGCGTGAAATCGTAACAAACAAAACACATTTTTGTATTTATAATGTTACTGGCGGGCCCGGTGGACGTAGACCCACCCTAGCGATAAAAAACGTAAACAAATTACATACAAACATTTTCCTCGTGAATCACTCTATCGACTAGTGAAAACTGCATGAAAATCTGTTCAGTAGTTTTTGAGTTTAATGCGAACAGATAAACAAACAGACAAACGTGACAGAGGACTTTGTTTTATACTATGTAATGATTTAGGATATAACCACGCTTTACATTATATATAAATTAAATATAAAAAATATTACCTTCTTCTATAAAGGATAAGAATAGCTCCCAACACTAGCAAATCTTAGATAACTTCGACAAGTTTCCGTCTCTCACTAAAATATGTAGCGGCACAGTATTGAAAAGTTCTGCTTTGTCGGACCGCCTGCTTATCCACGTTTCTTTATAACTTACGTTGATTAATATTTCAATGAGCTATTTAGTATTTAAAATTTTCTTAAAACTTTCTAAAGCAAAGATTTTAGTTTTGAATTACAAAGACGCTGTTAAAAACTTTTGAGTATGAAATTTGATACTAGTAAAATATCTTCAATTTAATCCATATTAAATTTTAATAAGTTTTACTCAAAGTAGATGTTAGACATGGAAATTTCACCCGTTCGGGTGGTGTATACCATACATCTATCTGCTATCTATCTTCCATCTATACGTTTAATAAAAATGTAAGTCTAACGCGTCTGGAGCACAGAGTACGTTATATAAATAGAGGTCGCACTCGTTCTTTCCAATCAGCGCCTGTATAATATGAGTTTCGAACTAACATTGTTGGTTATAAATGTACATTTATAGCTATGTATGTATGCATACAGCGGTACTGCGTAAATAGTCAAACTTGGGGAAACAGCCGTAGCGTTTTTAAAAAATACAAAATTAAATCACGAATTGAATTTTTAATTCGACCGATTTCTTATATGGTTAAATACAGACTGGCTTTCTTAAACTCTATAGCTTAATTGTAGACTATGCATTCCCATCATACATCATCCGATGTCCGGTGTGTGGGCGAGCGGCGACATATCGTCAGCATAACAATCTTTATTGTTATAGTGCTAGGAATATAGGGCGATCGGATGATGTTGCTGTTATAACTAAATACTATAATTTTGTATACATTTCATTATAGACATGACTATGCATTGTTTAAAACGCAACTTCCCGTTGCATTAGTGCTAAATTATTACACATCCAATTTAGGTACAATGATAACATACGTTAATCACATATATAATTATGCGTAACCGAAATCGTAACGACAGTGTTATTTTTTATACTTTACTAGCGGGCCGGGCGGACGTTGTCCTGCCTTGATAATAATAAAAAAAAACTACAATTCAAGCGCAGCGCCACCTACCGGTTCCAATTGTGAATCTAAACCACGTCAATCGGATCCACTGGAACACGCACACATAGTTTTATTAAAATCGGTCCAACCGTTTAGGAGGAGTTCAGCGACATACACACACAGAAGAAATGTATATATAAAGATATCTATGACCTCAACTTCGTTCGATGTTAAACAACAATATGATCTACGGTAATAGACATTCTAAGCCTAGAGAAGGAGATCGACTCTCAAGTGTATCCGTAACACATCTATATGTATTTGGCGATACAATGGACTAACAGATACAAAGTACATATTTGAGTTCGTGAGGCACACACGATGATATACAAGTTGTGGTGGTCTAGTGGTTTGACCGGTGGAATATCGTTTCGATGGCCGCAGGTTCGAACCCCGGCTGTACCAACGAATTATTTATTAATTTTAGTGATTTCATTAATTTTAGTGAATATTAGTGATTTCATTAGTTTTTTTTTTGAACTGACTACGCTGTTGACCTAGTCTTAACAGCTTCACTGGACTACTAAGGCGAGTGCATAAAGCACTCAGCCGATTTTATTTGACAACTAGCTCAAGGGTGCACGACACACCTCGGCTTGGGCTATTGCCTTACTCATGTAATTCGCGACCTATCTGAGCTAAGCTATATATTCATACTTATATGAGTATAAATCACGGGTAAAAACACGTAGTGTAAGATTAACTCACCTGGAACTTCATGCGCTTTGGTATTCGGAGTGGCTTGGTTAGCGAAGATATAAGCTGTCTTCGTCCCGAAGAGCAGGTAAGGATTTCTGTCAGCCGACAGGCATGTCTCTTGGCTTTGTACGGCCGCAATAAGGTTGGCTATGTAAAATAGAATCCACCAACCCATATCTGGTTAAAAATAAAAAGAATAGTAGATTATATTTTTTTACTTAAATCCACACATCATTCTTCTTCCTCTAGGGTATACTAGGTCGGCTAAGGTAGACATATCTTCCTCTTCAAGGTTCTATTAATACGTATACACACCTTTCATACATATATAAAATACACTAACACCACCTATTCATACTTTTTTTCATTTTCCGGGGGTTTTTTTTTAAATCAAATAACAAACAAAACTAATAAAGTACTGGGCGTTTGATTTGTCACTTCGGGAAGAAGAGTGAGACGTACGGCTAACATCGCTTTATTTCGGTTATGTAAAACATTTTCTATCGCACAACACAGTCACTGCAATAGACAAAGATAACGATATACGAAACCGAAACTTAGCCGACTGTCTCCGTCGTCTATCTGACGTATCAAATCAAAGGGCGGGTCCTGTATGTTAACACAGTTTTGAATTAAAATTCATATATGCGCAGCCGATATACAAACTAGTTTCTGTTTATATAAGAATTATTCAATGAATATCCGTAGATTACACATAACAAGATACTAGGATGTTTATGTAATAAACAATCATTATTAATCTGGTTTTTTTATAATTTAGAAATTATTTACGAGTACTAAATATGTATAGTACTTTTGTTATGGAATTATTGCCATTTCATTTTGATATCTAGTTAAATATCATTTATTTGATTTTGTATTCATTAACTGGTCTTAAAAATACAATTTAAATTTAAATTTTCAGGGTTTCCTTCTCCGAAAAATATCCTGTGGCTTTGATAGGCACCTGACTGAAATTTTCACAATATATATATATATATATATATATATAT
>MU158718.1:3317073-3373235 GCA_015888305.1 Antheraea pernyi
GGTCCGGCGGACGAGGGGGGGCAGCCGGTATGTACCCGGTCTGTCCCTCTATAGATAGGAGCCCGGCGGTCATCTTCCGCCGGGTGGACCGTGGGGCGCGGCTCTACAAGGTTGATTAGCTTGAACGATCCCTTGCCGCCCCCACAAAACGGTCTGTCGGTACACCGTGGGGTTTTAGTCCGTGCGACTCGGACATAACCCACCCTCTCCCCCGGGAGGGTGGCGTATCAATAAGGGATTTCCCCACGTTAAAAAAAAAAAGTTTCTCCTTAATATCATATATATTTTTAAGTTAGCATACTTTATAAGATTGTATGATTATATTTGTTAAGCATAGATGTGCATGCATATAGTCTTGGATAATATAGCTGTAAAAAAAAAAACTATTAATTGTAATTGTAAACATAGTTATTTATTATCTGTAATGTGTCCTTGTAAATAAATAAATAAAGCATGTCTTCGAGTAACATTTAATCTTGGTTTTATTAAAATCGGTTGGCTATATCAAAAGTTATTTTAATTTGAATGACGACGCGACTTAAGTACGAGAGAAAAGTAGATAAGTAAATTGATTTAATATATTCAGATGATTTTATTAGTCACTGTTCTTTTACATTAGGTTCCATGCAGACGAAGTCGCGGGTACAGATAGTTATATATAATACCGGCCGTAACGGTTATATAATTTGGAGGTTTTATAGGTATTTATAGCTTATAATTTTTCACTACAATCTCAAATGACAATGTGATCTAAGTTGGTAAACACGCTAAACTGGCTTTCAAATAACACTGCCGGTACACACCAATAGATTCTAGGCTACAAATTTTGAACTTGAGAGTGGTAGATAGCCAGGCAGTCTTAGAAAAAGCCCTATCACGAGCCGCAAGAAAAAACTAGTAGTGTATTTTTCCTTTAATTAAATTTAATTAATTCCATTTCGAAGTATATGTGGGTACTTCTTTATAGGTGTAGAAAACTATTCTAATATTATTCAATAAACTGACATTGGACAAATTAATAGCACAGCGTACGTTTCAAGTTTAATAAAAAGATTCGTTCACCGACCATTTTCAGACTAAAGGAATGAGGTTAAAATGAAAAAAGGCGGTATGAAAGCCACTTCTAACTGGTTCCATGCAGATATTACCGACGCCATCTTGTACTGAGGAGACAAAACAAGCATAAATCAAGTCCGTTTCAGTTTTATTAAAAGGAACTGCATATTGCATGACGTATGGTTAGGGCAGTTGAATTTTTCTATGTTATTCGGTTTTATTTTTTGAGATTTTACGAAAGTATGACAATTACTTTCAGATTGTGTAAATAGGGTTCACATCTTTATTTCACTTGTCGTAAATTGTTAATTTAATTAATGGTAGAAATTCAAGGAAAATAAAAAAAAACCAATTATATTGTAAAATATTTTTCTTCGAAAATAGACCTATAAAGCAGCAATTATACAGCAGGTGTCTTAGAGGCTGATGCGATGATGATAATCATGAATAATTATAAAATTAGTTTATTATTGTTAGATCTCTGACAGCCTACAAATCTGATCTAGGGGTGCCAAGAATATATTGGTAACAGGTATAGGTAATTATAACCTAAATCATCACCTAAATTAGTGTTATGATATAGGAATATTGTTTAATTGATTAATAGATTAAATAATATGCAAGCCAAGAGATTAATAACCACGTGAAATCATTCTATGCATAGATTTTATATAATGTACTCCGTATTTAGATGCGTCATAGTAAGTAAATAATAAATTTGGTTTTGTATCTGTAGAAAAATCAATAATTGTGGTACTATTCAAATATGAACATCAAAGTTTGCAATATCAATAGTCCGTAATCTGTTTAATTTGATTTTTTTTTTAATGTCATTGCTGGCAAACGAACAGGTGGGTCACCCGCTGTTAAGTGATCACCACCGTCCATGGACACTAACAACACCAGAGGAGTCGCAAGTGCGTTGCCACCCGTTGTGGGGAAGGGTTAGGGGAGGTAGAGGAAGAGGAGAGAGGAGAGGGGAGGGGAGGTGGGCCTCCGGCGCTCTCACTGACCGAACGAAACGCAACAACGCAAGCACTGTTAGTTCACGTCGGTTTTCTATGAGAGGGTGGTACTACCCCGAGCGAGCCGACCCATTCATGCTGAAACCAGTAATAGTTTCAGCGTGGCTCTACCACCATTAAAATACCACCATTTAATTTAATTCATTCAAGTGTGAACTGTATGTATGATCGATAATTTTATAATTCATATTCACACTCTTCACGTAGGAAATACTGAATCTGTAATTATCATTACATCAATAGGTAATTACATACAATATGCTAATTACACAGTAACAAACTTATTACATACTTGCGGTTAGCCGCGACTTCGTCCGCTTAGAGTTTAGCAAACATTTTGTTCAACTTTACCTTCGCATGAGACGAGGGTGTTACTGGATACTTCTTGTTTAGTTTGTTATATCAGCGCGAAACCCTATTTCCTTTCGTAAAATAAAGGTAGCCTAAGTTACTCCTTATAATATCATATAATTAAAGTTTTATCAAAATCGGTCTAACCGTTTCCGAGATTAGCCGGAATAAATAGACACACAGACAAACATTTTAAATTTGTTTTTTTTTTTTAATTATAAGTACTGTTTTTGAGAGCGCCGGAGGCCTACCTACCCTGTAACGTAAGGATGGCAACACACTTGCGACTCTCCTAGTGTTGCAAGTGTCTATGTACGGTGGTGATCACTTAACATCAGGTGACCCACCTGTTCGTTTGCCTTCTATGATATAAAAAAAACTTACTTTCACACACATTTAGTATAACACTTATTTTGACAACTTAAACTAACACACCATTTAATCTAGACTGTCTATACTAATATTATAAAGAGGTAAAGTTTGTGCGTTTGTGACGTTGTAGGGGGTAATTTATGGATTTACTAATTTGATTTTGAAAATTCTTTTTTCTTCTTCTTATTTGTGAGTTTCATAGGCATATATATGTTAACCCAAAAAATTAAAAGACTTTTTGTAGTAGTCGAATTTGCAAAGTCAGTCGGAGAAAAAACGGTCGAACGAAAACGTTTATTATAAACGCTGCCGTAACGATGAGAGATATATGATTGAGTTATAGAGAAAAGTTGTAGACCTTAATAATGCCTATAAAAAATCAGCAGTAGTATATGTCAAACTTATATATTTAAGTCACGAAAAGTAGTTTTTTTATATTTAAAAAATAATTTACATCATTATGTGATGTCTATTGTTCATATTATCAATAAAAATTATGAATTCTTATAAAAATAAGTAAAAAAATGTTTACCGCCCAACGAAGTGGGCACAGGTTAGCTAGTTTATTTATATAGATGAAACATATATCTATATTAGCCTATATATTACATCTAAATAGTAACATTTATAGAAATGTTTTACCTGATATATATTAAATGTAATATATTTTCATACAACGCTAGGAACATTGAATACGTGTTACCGAAACTCAGTCGCATTGTCTCGCTGATTGAAAGACCATTTACCAGCGTTAAATCGCCTGTGAGGCGTTCCATAGTATCAAAAGCGTCAGCCCGGTGACAAAAGCTACCGGTAATGTTAGCTGCCGTACCGAAATGTAGATATGCATCAGCTATTAACACTCCAGTCTCTCATTTTGCCAAAGGCAAGGAACACTAAACGTACGCTACCACACATCAATTAATTTTCTTTATTCAAATAGAATCTTAGGTTTCCTGTTGTGTAATTTATTAAAGCTGCAAATTACGATTTTTATAAATACTACACGTTCATGGATATGTGTATTTTCTTGATATAAAAGAAGGGTTCAAGCGGTGTGGTACGCATTCATAGGAGAGGCGAAGTAGACGAATAACATTGTTTAACCTATCTAGTATAGATATTTGTTTCTGTCCATTTTTCATGTTTTTTGTCTGAACATAATCGCGGGTATCTGTTAATCTATAAATATAAATGAAATTGAAGTGTTTGTTTGTTTCCGTATATCGAATACGGATGAGCCGATTTTGATGAGACTGTTACTTGTAGGTATAGGACATCACAGAGTAGTGTTCAAGCTACATATCAACACATTTTTGTATAGATTCATAGAATATTATGTATTGTTTGGCAAAAAATAATCTAACAATATTGAAAATTAAAAATTGAGGAATTATGGTCGAATTTTAATCACGGGACGAACACCAACTAAAAAAAATACCTACAAAAATTGAGTTTAATCAGTCCATCTAGATTTTAATCATAATTGATGTTTAATAATTCGTTAACACATCACGGATTTTTTTTTCACTAAGTCATTCTATTTGTGATTTAACGTAGTGTAGGTATAGTGTGACCGCATGTATGTGTGGCCCGTTGAAGGTAAAGCAGATTCAGATGCTGGAAACTTTGATGAAAGGCGTCAGTTTTGGACGCGATCCTTAGGTATGCTGAGCAATGGGTCAATGAATTGACACTGGATCCTAAATACTATGTGATATCCTAATTTAAACGTATAGATAATAACAAAACTAAAGAATATATTGAGTGAAAAGATTATTTACAATTATTTTTTATATTCCCCTGAAGGAATCCTTGCATATCATAAAATACAACCGATCTTATTACAAAAACAAAAATGAACACATGTTTAACACGAGTTTTGCTAAACAGTGTTTAATACTTTAAGCCTTATCAAACACATATATCTTTTAAACAAGTGTTTAACGCATATTTTACTTTTTTCCAAGTGGACGAAACGGTTTCTCTATCTGTCCAGTGATAATTATAAAGTGGCTTATAGATGGTATAATACTAAACTGATTTATAACCAAGATTTAATGCATGTTTCCTTACATCCTAACTGGAATCATTATAACAATACAAATGTGAGTTTGCTTATTATATTTTCAAGCGTTTACTACTCAAACGACCATAATGATATTTTGCATACACGTTTTAAGAGATACAGAACCTTTATCTGATCCTATGTTCTTAGAGTACCTATCATCAAGAAAATATATAGTTGCCAAATAGGTGAAAAAATCGTAATAATGTTGTTTATTGTCTTGTTATTTTTTTCATCTGCAGTATCATATCTCTAACCTACGTATTTTAATCACAAGGGCTGATTTTACGTGACATTTAAACTAACACTGAGCTATAGGTAAGATGTATATTAATGCAAGCGAAGCCGCGGGCAAAAGCTAGTAATCATTTGATCAGAGCTCGTATTTCTGTTTATAACATTTCTATATAAGAAGAAAATTTTAAAAAGTAAACTAACTTTAATAAAGTTACTTTGCGATGTTTCAAGGGTACGGAGAATCAACAATTTCCAAAAGAAATCAAGTGTATTGAAGCTAAAAAGGTATCTTTTCGCATCACCGCTCCTTGATCATGGTTTACACGCGAATGCATGCTGTATCTCTGGACGTTGGCCAACAGCTGTCGTATTTTATATCTAACGTCTATGATAGCTTTTTTTTTTGTTAGGTTATTTTTTAAAAAATTTTTTCGAAATATAGTCAAAATCTGTTATAACGACATCGAAGGGACTGCTCATATTCAGTCGTAAAAACCGATAGTCGTAACAACCGGTGATGTTTAATGTGTATCGTGTAAGTACAAACAAATCGATAGGGAATTATTGGAACAATATATTTATTCAACTATGTACATTTTGTTTATTACACATAAGTACAATGCATATTATTATTCTGTGAGCATAAAATCTGTAATTTTGGTCTGTTTGGAACACTTCTGTTGTGCATAGATATCTTTTGTATAGATAAGTAACAAACTAACTGAAGAGATATGAAGAAGCGGGCTTTGACTCTACTGCATGCACGTATTTTGTTTCTAAGAATTAGAAAAGACACTAACCTAAACTAAATCCTATTGTTTTCTTTCCTGATTTTAATAATCATTGAAGACAAATGTGGATACCTATTCAAATTCTTTACAATACAGCTTAGCCGGTCGTTCTAACAGATCTAATTCTCCGAAATATTACTTAAATGTGGTCGTTTTATGCGATATGTCGTTATTAGCAATGTCGTATAAAGCAGTTTTTAATAAGGCGGTCATATAGAGTTCAGTCGGGACCTTTGTTCTAGGTTATTATAATCGGCATGTTGTTCTAAACGATGTCGTAGTAAACGGTTTTGACTGTATTGTCTATATAAAGTATATTAGAAAAAACAGACATATATACATACATACTCTCCCTTTGGGCAATTGGGTTTGTATATGTAATTATAGTGATTCTTTTTGAACGACTATGTTTTTCTCGCTACTATGAATTTCTATAAGTTGACATCAATAAATTGTAAGTACTTTCAAAGAGTCTCTTATTGTCTACAAATTACGATTTAGTCTATTACAGTAACATTAAATACCGCTAAGTTAGAAGAAATTGAAAAAAATCTAAATTTTCTATGTATTTTAAATCGACTAAAGATGAAAAAGATAGTTATAATTAAGGTTTCAAATTTTCGTAGTTCTTCTTTTCAGCGAAGAAATAAAGACAGTAACACGACAAAATTTTACGTAAATTTTAACGAAGAAGCTTTTTTAAAACTATCCTAACGTCATTTTAGTCTAAGGTAACTCTAGATTTTACAGTTCGCGTTTTTTATTATTAAAAAATGAGAGTTACTCATCCAGTCTGAAAGGGTTTTAGCGTGATTGTGTTTGCTTTGTTAGATTTACGTTAAAATAATGAAATATTTTCTAACCAAAAAATCTTTTTCTCTAACCACGCTCATATAGTATATGGTAGTAACTTAATTTTATGCATTATGGTAATTTTACTTTAGTCTTTTAAATTATTAATTGGATAATAGTATACTTTTGAAGGGATGATTCTTAGATCGTTTGGAAACCGTGTCGATGGACGAAGACGAATCTATGACCCGGAACTTTTGGTGGAGGAAAATGTAATTACGATAATAGTCTTCATAGCTTCATCAGGCTTTAGGGCGAATGCCAAGGCATCAAAATGGCCAAATCTTGGCGTGGGTTGTTGTACATATGTAACTATTATACGCTGATAAAATATAAATACTTACCTTCGTGGGTGCGCGCAAACGTGTGCGTCTATTTAGAATCTGTTTAGCTACAATTAACTGTTCAAAATAGGAAAAAAGGTTCCATACAGAATCCATGTTCCTGCTTTGTGGGTCTGTGTGTGTCGAATGCGGTATCACTGTTTTATGCTAGCAGTGTCCATGAAGGCTCTACTCCGTAGGATCAAACCTAGTCTTGAGACCTTACTGAAAGGAACAACAGCGATCCTGTTCACCAATACGTAATACAACGGGGGGTGGAAATCCCTGGCGGGCTAACTTAATTTCGATTTTGATATTTAGCTCTTCTATTCGTTGCTTACAATAGTCAAACCGATAAAGCGTTGATGAGTGTGCCTCTTGTTCCCACGCCCGAGAACTCCTCCATTGTTTATCTCTAAAAATAATTTCGCATACAATATCAATTATCTTTTATTTTTACCTATTCATAAAACAAATACGATAACCAAAACGTAAATCTCTCTTATATTGTAGGTAAATGAATTTACAAAACAAATACCCTTCTATGTAAATATCAGTGGATCAACTCCGGGTACACTACTCGTAGCTTGTCAAGACCAGGTTATCGCTGACAAAATAGCTTGTACAGCTCTACAGCCGCAAAGTACACCGGGCTTAAGTTCAGTGACATGGGGTCGGTGTATAAAACAATCTTAATAAAAATGGTTTGTGTTGAGCGGTCTTAATATTAAAATTAAACATTCTATTCCTAATTTTGATATGAAAATGTGAAAAATGTCGCTGTATTTATATATATTAACTAGCAATGCCCGCGACTCCGTGCGCGTGTAACCTAATGTAAAAAATCAGTGACAAATAAAGACATCTGAATATATTAAGTCCATTAACTTATCTACTTTTATCTCGTACTTAAGTCGCGTCGTTATTAAAATTACAATAACTTTTGATAGAACTTTGAATAAAACTAAAATTTAATGTTACTAGAGAATATGCTTTATGATTTTCTTGCTGAGGTTTTGTCATGAACATAGTATTTTAACAATGATGCGTGTACAAACAAACAGACAGACAGATATTTCTAAAAATGATTGAAATCTATATTATTACTTATTCCAAGAAGCCTGCAATTATTATTTTCACAATAATCTAAAAATTACAAACACGATAGATGTGCTTTCTTATTATATGTATAGGGTACAAGGAAAAAAAAATCCAAATCAGCTTTCTTCAAATTTACTTTTATACATCCCATTATACATCGGAGGAACAACGCCGGAACAATAATAAGGTATGATGCTATATTTTAAATTAAGCCTTGAGTAGAATAAGACTAAATAAAACGATTTTCTAAAAATCAACTTATAAGATATAATACTTATAGAAGAAAATAAGAAATATTTACAGATGTATGAAGTGTCTGACGATCTAACAGATAATATATCTTGCCTAGTCATCGACCGCCTTTTAGGACATGTAGTGAATAGTAAATAGCCAATAGTAATTAAGTATTGTTAGTATTGGCTAACTAAAGAGGCAATAGTAATTTAATACAAGTCAATAGTAACTAATCAATAGAAGGTCATTAGTACGTTTGTTTGATCAATAGCACGGTTGCTTTATCTGTACTAATATTATAAAGTTGAGCTTGTAGGCTTACTAGCTCTAATCTCAAGATCTACTGGTCCGATTTAAAACATTATTTCAGTGATAGCTAGCTCATTTTGGATGAAGTCTATATATCAACACACTAAGACCAATAGGAGCGGAGAACCAATGAAGAACGTTTCTTCTTCAGCTTCCGCTGCATATGAGCGTTAGTCCAAAGTAACTATTCCAGGCGAAGTCGCGGGCTGAAGCTAGTTACATATAAATGTAGGGATAAACTATATTACATTTCTTAAACTTTCTTCTTGCTTATTTGAACCAAATAAATAAACATAAAGTATAAATAAATATAATAATACATGAGAGCTGGCTCACCAAACAGTATTATGTGAATAAATCCACTATAATAGCCGGCAATAAAGGTTAATTACCCAGGTTTTGCCATTAAAACGGCGGTGCATCCGCGTACCTCTAGAGATACTATATATATTAACGTTATACTGCAGGTGGAGTGTAGACAACGCCTAACTACGACCGCCCCTTTCATGTTACAAGCAGCGTTTGGGTTCGTGAAATCTGATTGAAATTCTAAAAGCCTATATAACGGATAACACTATTTAGGAATTCACCTCTATGTGTATGTTTAGGTGGATTCGCTCAACTTTAAAGCTCATTGATTCGGTTTTAAACATAAATTAATGTGTTTTCCGTCGTAAAGTTTCGTATGAAAGTATGTTTGTGTATATTTGCCCTTTAGTCAGATCCCGAGGGTAATAATGTTATTATTCTTGAATAACTTATTACTGATAGTTAATATATTGTATAGTAGTAATTAGAACGTGAATTTTATAAACGAAACGAATGAAAACTTTGAAATGAGGAGGATGTGATCCTCTGGCGTTCTCATTGACCGAACGAAACACAACAATGCAAACACTGTTACTTCATGTTGGTTTTCTGTGAAAGAGTGGTACTACCCCGGGTGAGTCGACCCATTTATGCTGAAACCAGTAATAGCTTCAGCATGATTCTACCACATGAAACGTGCGTAAAACCATATTTTATTTAAAATAAAAATAGCCTAAGTTACTCCTTATAATGTCAGCTATCTACAACTGAAAGCCGCGTTAAAATCGAGAATCGAGAAAGAAATAAGAGAATAAACAGATAAAAATAAAAAAAAATGTTTTTATTATAAATACCGTATATACTTTCACATTCATTCGTTAAAAAGCTGTTGTTATTATAAACATACACTTAAATCGTATTTATGTCTATAGATAAATCTTATACAATAATAACTTATTACAATTTAAGTGTTAAGAATGTCGATTTTAGATAAAAATGGAAACAAATGAGATTCGGTTATTGGTGGAACATAATCGTGAGTAAATTTCGTAAACGAAAACCAACTACATTGAAATATATTTCGTTGTATAAATGCATGTTCTTGTAGCTCGATTCGTAGATCTCAGCGATTATTTCTAAATACTATTTTTACAATAACAATGATGTCTCATTATGTTTTATCTGATATCAAAATATGATAAATTACATTTATACAATGCAGTGATTTTCTTGAGTCGTGCTAATTATAGCAACATTTATAGCGAGCGAAATGAAATTCGCATTTCGCACTTAGCGTGCTAAGAACTAATCACAATCATTATGAATTCTATCACTAATAGAAATTATTCTTCATAAGTAATTTGGCTATAACTCTCATAAATATGTATACCTAGGACTTGCTCTCATTATTGTCTGATTGATATGACCTAGCCGCGAGAAAAGTTATTATTTCTGTATAAAAAATAAAAGGGTGAGTAGCGAAGTTGTGAAGCGTAATAAACAAACAAAAAGACATTCTCATTTACAATTATAGAAACGTTTGTTTACTATTTTTTTATTACATGGGGCAAACTAACAGGCGGGTCACCTGATGGTAAGTGATCACCACCGTCCATAGACACTAGGAACACCAGGGGAGTCGCAAGTGTGTTGTCGGCCCGTGTTTGAGGGTGGAATAGTGGTGGCGGAAGAGGGACAATGGGGAGGGGAGAGGGGGCGGGGAAATGGGTATCCGGTGCTCTCACTGACCGAACGAAACGCAACAGTGCACGCACTGTTACTTCACGTCGGTTTTCTGTGAGAGGGTGGTACTACCCCGGGCGAGCCGACCCATTCATGCTGACACCAGTAATAGCTTCAGCGTGGCTCTACCACTTACAAAACTCTGCTCTACAGTATCAATTACATGTTTTATATATGTTATTTCGTTCGTAGATGAATATATTTATAAAATGTGGCCAAACAACATAAGAAGGAATCGTCGATAATTTTTTGAATTTCAGAAATAACCTTCTTACAGCCATGATGAAAATAGCTGGGTTTGTTCCTACAAATTAGCCGCGAATTTCCTCCGTAACCACTCAAGTTTTAAGCGATCATTTAGAAATGAGTCCTCGATCGTTGCGCAATAAAATTGACACTGTTATTCAATTGTTATTAAATCTTTATACATGTTATAATACAGAGTTCTCCACCGCGTCTTTCTGTCTGTCCGCGATAAACTCAAAAACTACTGACCGGATTTTCATGCTATGCATGCATGCTATGTGGTGCACGAATGAATAATGTTTCAAAATTATTTTGAGAGCTTCCGTTGCGTGTCAGCGTTAGTCCAAAGTAACTATTCCACGCGAACGAAGTCGCGGACAGAGGCTAGTTGTATATAATTGAATGGGAATAGCTAGGACAGTTATAACTGGTTCAGATAGGTTTCTCGTATATAAGAATACAAATACAGAACGGTTTACAGAGTACAGAGAGATCAGGGGGTGTAAGGGGTGTCGAATAACATCGAAGACTTGAGACATCCATGCCAACCTCACCTGCACGTGGTGCACCCTGCTGAATAACGAACGACGCAATGGCGAAAGCGGGGTGGTAGGGTTCTACAGCCTGACTGGGTCGCAACCACTATGTATACGGCGAAAAAGACCGTCATAGTGATTCGCTTTTGCGGGTCGCGTTTCGGGATCAGCCTGTGCATATCCAGCTTTTCGCAGGCCGGCATGACAGCGGCAACTGGCGATGGATACTATGTCACTCGGTGGTCGTCATTGTTTTTGGATTGTACTGTGTTTACCATCAGGCACAGTGAAGTCATTTTGCCGTGCTACTATAAAAAAAAAGTAGCAAGCGGTAACTAGAATGATAAAATCTTCAACGTTATTCCGCGAAAATCTGTATAAAGCTATTGTAATCTCGTATCTCTTATCTCATAGCTCAAACGTGAATACATCTTAATATTGATAGAATAGATTTACTGTGAATTTCTAATACCCGCGGTACTACCTTGAATAATTGATGCCACAAGATCTGTGAGAAACTAACTATGACGCGTTTATTAGTTCCTATTACGGTTTTAGAAGCCTATAGATACCTACGATCTCATATAAATTAACATCAAAGGGTTCAATATAATAATAGCTATCGTATTTCTTTTGTGGATTTGTGTGGATTAGATTGCGTTAGGTTATATTTCTTCGTTCTATAATAAATCCTGTATTAAATTACTAGTGAGTGGGTAGATAAAAGGGCGTTTCGGTGAGGTGTGATAACCTGAATAATGGAATGATGCGATGAACTGGACGGACGCCATGGCCATATATACTATCTATCTATTTGATGCCCATACTTCTATTTTTCTGCCAATAACTTTTGAGAATAATGTCATACCAGTGGTAAGAACTGTTCTGCTGACATAAGTGAAAACTCAAAACAAGGGAATAACTGTGTTCTATTTTGAAATTTAAATTGAAATGTTTAAATTATAAATTCGAATTTTAAATCGTGTGAAATTTTTAAATTTCGTAATTATTAACAATAGTCTGGTTTTCACATCTATTGGCACTCGGAGAAATAATTATATACATTTTTACACAGTTTATTAATTACACAGGCCGCTATACTACGCGTTGTTAGTATGGCGCAGGCGCAAGATGCCCGGTCACGCTTACTGGCATATCATGACAAGAAATTATAAGTTTCTGTAAAAATACTGCAAAAAGCACCTAAAGAAGTTTTCAGTTAAAAAAATTACAAATGACATTAATATCTAAAGTTCTTAAATACACTAATATTTTTATTTACTAATTTTTGTTGATGGTAAAGGAAAATGTGATAAAGAAAACTTGAATCCATGCAAATCTACTCACAGTTACAATAGAGTGGGGATTTTGAATAGTCCAACCCTCGTACACTAGCCTAGTAACTAAGCCCGTGACTTGATATTACTTCGCTCAACAGTGGGAAGGCCTTTGGCGTAGTGGTAACAAGACGTGAAAGTCTATGGTTCTGAGTGGATATTTCTTAATCTCTCACGCAAGAACTACTGAGAGCTTTTTGATGAAACTTAACAGTAATATAGCTTACACATCAAGGTATCATATAAGTTATAACTTATAAAGTTATTGGTTAGATTCAACAAAATATAATTATGTGTCAAGACGTCGGAAAAAAAATCTGCCATTTGGTAGCTATCTCGACGTGTTAGAATAACATAAAGATAATATATCATGTCACTATTTACAAAGGCACAAACTCAAGTACAGTTATAGGCGAACACTAATCTGAATATATAAAAATCCAATGATGATGTTTGTCCACGATGAATTTCGAAACTACTCAACCGATCTTCATGGAAGTTTGCATTTATGTATAATTTGGTCCAACTTGAGAGATAGAATAATTTATATTTCGATTAATTTCCTCAATACTTCTTAATTACAAATTAAATGACTGTCAATGTTGATTATTGTTATTAATTGTAAGTTTCATCGGTCTCGAATAGATGGCCGTTTAAATTAGTTTGTTAACAGAACAGGACTAGGACCGACTATTATAGATATCTCATAGATGGCGCCACGTTTTCATTTTGAATTTATTTTTCAATTACTGAACCGTAGCAAGTAGTATGTATATTTTATTTATAAATATAATATTTTTTATGTAAATCCTCTAGTATTAGTGATAACAAATCGAATCTCAATCATACAAGGTTATGCCTAGTCTGAAATTAAAACACCGTGTGTGGAAACCTATATTCACATCATTAACAGCAATAAATACTGATCTGATTGAACGCTATCACCGTTTAGACTAATCGTAAATTGCCACATCGAATCATATGTTCAAATAAACTATCAAATTACATTGCAATGACTGATGTCGTGATTTTAATTATCAAACTATTCCGAACCGGAATTGATGCGTTTATTACAAAATCGATAATGACCAGTACCGTCCGGTTAAAACCGCCCCTTAATTACGTATTTGGCAAGAGCAAAGCGATAGTAGAAATTACTAAACATCGGCTTTGTGATGGCAAATTCAAATTAAATACATGCCATAATCATATTAAGATTATAAACGAGAAAGTTTATTAGCAAAATTTATCAAAGGTATTTTGATGTAACTCTGTAGTATTAACCCTCATACATCGGAATAATACATCCCCTTCTTCTATACATATAATAAGAATGTAAATCTTTAGATTTTTGTGAAAAAAAATGTTGCGGGCGTTTTGGAATAAGAAATAAAATACATTCCAATCATTTTTAGAAATGTCTGTCTGTATGTTTGTATGAACACGCATCACGGTTAAAGCACTGCGTTCACGATAAAATCATCAAGAAAATCATAAGCCGTATCGTCGAGTAACATTTAGTCTTGGTTTCATTATAATTGTTTCACTATATCAAAAGTTATTGTTATTTTAATGACGACGCGACTTAAGTACGAGAAAGAGGAATATAGTAAATGTACAGATTTTTTAGACCCTGTTTTTTGCATTAGGTTCCACGCGGACGGAGTCTATAATCTATAAAGATAATAGTTTAAATTGATAAAAGTGTAAGGATAACTATCAAGTAACTAGGAATAAATCCTGCAAACCACAAGCTATCTGACGTGCACTTCATAAAGATGCAAAAGCAGATGAATCCAAGCGCCGCAGCTTGTGTAAACTAAAAAGTACACATCTTTCTTTAGATACACTTCTATGGAGAGACGACACAGTTGTTGTTTAACTAAGGCCATGACTGGTATAATGTTTGAATGTGCATTATGAAGCTAATATTTATTATTTCTATCGCTTTGTTATCGTGAAATTCTTGATTGATGTAAATGAAAACCGATCACTATGAAAGTTGCTATTCATTATAAGTTTTTGAACTTACGACCAAGTGGATCTATTAAATTTTAATTAAACACAGATGAACTTGTAGACGATTGTAACGATCTCTTGAATTTATTTAATGAATATAAACTGGCAATGTTACTTAGTGCTTATTAACTTGGCTAATTTTAGAATGATTCTGTATAATCTCTCTCATTTATTGTTAAAAATTAATTAAAAAACGATAAACAATTGGGCTTTTCCTTCATAAAAATCTGACAAAGAGACATGTTGGAAATATGACAATCTATTTGAGCTTCAATGCCGTCTGGAAATTATTTGTAGCGTACTTGTTAAGGCGATTTCTATAAATACCCAGCCACAGTTTTGAATTACCTTCTTGTTATTTTCGAGTATAAAATAAGAAACGGTTAGCCGACCTGAGTTTAATGTAGAGTGTCGTTATTTATTAATTTCGAATAGAATTGCGACAATATACTTTTTTAATGCTTTATAAGTTTTAGCATTTGACCACAATCTCACCTAATGTTATATTCAAAGTAGGAGTTAGGTAGACATGGAAATTTTATTCGTTCGTGTATCCGAAAGGTAGAGTATTTCACGTTACTCACATTCAAAATCATGGTATGATAAATTACAAATTTCAACAGGATATAAAACATCAAATTACCCAACAGCAGAACAACTGACAACAGTTTATAACAACACGTAAAATAAAACGGCAGTGTAATTCATTATTGGTATAATAGCCCGCATTCCATTTTATAATAAAAAATATTCGAGTATTTACTCCTAATTCGCGAAATTACATGAATGCAATAGCCCAAACCGAGGGTAGACTTATTACGTACCCTTGTTCTATTTGTAATTTCAGTGAACCGTCTTCTGTACTTTCCAGAAGGTTCGATGGAGCTATCAAGTCTGATCGGATTTACATGAAAATATAAGCAGTAAAATGATAACAGACCGTTTTATTTTCAAAACACAATTAAAAAACTATTTATTAACATGGGAAGCGTCGCTTGAGACGGCAAGTTAATAAATTGAACAAATTGGTTTCATCAAAGTGATCTTTGTGCTTATGTGCAGTGTTTTTTTTTTATGTCAAAAGGCGGCAAACTAACAGGTGGGTCATGTGATGTTAAGTGACCACCAACGTCCATAAACACTAGCAACACCAAGGGAGTCGCAAGTGCGTTGCCAGCCTGTGTATGGGGAAGGGAAAGGAGAAAGGGGAAGGGAAAGGGGGAAAGGAGGTGGGTGAGCAAGCATAGTTACTTCACGTCGGTGTTCTGTGAGAGGGTGGTACTACCCCGGGCGAGCCGAAGCTTTTATACTGAAACTAGTAATAGCTACAGCGTGGCTCTACCACCTTCAAAGTGTTTTGAAAGTGACCATTAATTTCGTAGTTTCGTGGAATGTACGTAATACGTAACTTCTTAAATTATGGATTGTATATAGGCATTACTGTACCTATATTTATTTGAAATTACAATGCAAGTTCGTCCATATGTTTGAAATATATAAATAACTAGCTTCTTCTTGCGACTTCGCCCGTGTGGAATAGTTACTTTAGGCTAACTGTAACACGTAGTGGAAGCTCTCAAAAAGTAAAAAGAACCCAGGGTTTAAAACATTCTTCATTGGTGTTTCGCTCCTATTGTTCTTAGCGTGATAATATATAGCCTTCATCAGTAAATAAGCTATCGAACACTGAAAGAAAGTTTTCTAATCGGACAAGTTTTTTTTATATCATAGGAGGCAAACGAACTGGTGGGTTACCTGATGTGAAGTGATCACCACTGTCCATAGACACTTGCAACACCAGAAGAGTCGCAAGTGCGTTGCAAGCCTGTGTTTGGGGGAGGGGATAGGGGAAGGGAGAGGGGGAGGGGAGGAGGGTATCCGGCGCTTTCACTGACCGAACGAAACGCAACAATGCAAGCACTGTTACTTCACGTCAGTTTTCTGTGCTCAGGGTGGTACGACCCCGGACAAGCTGACCCATTCATACTGAAACTAGTAGGTAATAGCTTCAGCGTGGCTCTACCACTACTCATAGCGGGTGTAACCAAACAAACTCTTCAGCTTTATATCATTAGTATAGAAGTATAGATAAGTGTTGTATGTACTAACTAAATGTTTTTTTTTTTCTTTCCATATCTTTCACGTATAAGTATTATATCATTACCCTGTAGAGTATCAACAGTAAAACGATACAAACTTTCAGCTGCTATACCTTTGGACGACCTTAAAATTTTCAGATCACGTACGAATCACGTTTCGCAGACGACTCCCTTCCCAGTGCATTTTTTCCCTTTTAATATTGTATGTATTCAAGTAACATAACATAATAACTCTGATGGGTTGATCTAGTCTTTCATATTTAATGAATACATTATTGCACTTTTTAGTTTGTACACTCGCGAGCTTAATGCCACAAGTCATTTTCTTCGAGCTAACCAGCGCGACGGTACATTATCTTAAGTAGTGCAAATATAAAAAGAGTAAATAAAATGAATAAAGTAAAAATGTAATAATATAACTAAACTAGCGAGCGCGGCAGACGTTGTCCCGCCCTGATTATAAAAAAATCCTTGACAGATTATATACGAAAACCTTCCTCATTAATCACTTTATATACTGGTGAAAACCGCATGAAAATCCGTTCAGTAGTTTTCGAGTTTATCACGAACAGACAGACAGACGCTGTAGGGGACTTTGTTTTATACTATGTAATGAAATACATAATGTACTGATAAAATGAATACATAAATACATACAAATTGTTTTAATAACGATTTGAATAATGTGTGGAAGTTCTCAAATAATCTACTAATATCGAAATTATTTATTTTAAGGAGATAAAAAATTACATCACAGCACAGCAAGAGAACATGACTGTTGAAATTTAACATGAAAATGTATTTATATACTAGCTGACCCGTGCGACTTCGTCTGCACCAAATCGGTTGTTTCGATTGTACTTTTAAACGCGAAAAATCTAAATACATCTCAAAACCCGATTGCAGCGATACCTACTGTTTCAAATTGTGAATCCCAAATATCCAGGGACTCACTCAAACATATACCCAGTTGCTATGTGAGAAATATTTTAAAATATGCTTTGAACCCGTTCGCAGCATCACCTACCAGGTCCAATTAAGATAACAAATAACCTACATATATTGCCGATAAATGTCTTCCCAGTACGTTGTCCCAGTATAAGCCTACAATCCCGTTCGTAACATCATCTACCGGGATCAATTAAAATAAAAACTAACCTACGTATATTGGCAGTAATGTAAAAAAAGCTTGAGAGGTCCATGGACCTCCAGTTGGAACGTAGTTCCTTTCCCTTTTTTGTAGGCGTTTACCATACGCTCAGTATAGTTTACATTAAAAAATATCAAGTTGATAAAGTTAAATTGTAATTTAAACGTTAAAATATATTCATAAAATAAATAATGATAAATTAAACACTGAATGACATAATAACTATTTTCAACTTGTATTAAAACTTTTTCACACTACATTGTATTAAAGAAAAACATAAATATTAAAAAGATATGAGCAACATGTGTCATCTGTCACTTGCCTGTGACTATTTGTCTAAGAGCTAGGCAACGGTTTCGACAGCGAATTGGCTGCCGGTAAACCTTTACAGGCAAAAATATTGAACTTTATATAATTTTAGAATGTTTTGTTTTTCACTAACTTTTAAACGCTACTAAAACGTGAATTTATTATTGCCAGACATTTTTGATATTAACAATAATGTGCCCGATGCAATTTTTTGTAAATAAAGAAGTATGTTCAAACCATGTTAAGATATCTGTAATTTTATTGAAGTTATATTTCTTTTGGCGCGTTAGGGAAAAATGATGAGAGTAAATTTTTACGATGAACGCGCACACCGTAACAAAAAAATGATGAGAGTAAATTTTTACGATGAACGCGCACACCGTAACAAAAAAATGATGAGAGTAAATTTTTACGATGAACGCGCACACCGTAACAAAAAAATGATGAGAGTAAATTTTTACGATGAACGCGCACACCGTAACAAAAAAATGATGAGAGTAAATTTTTACGTTGCGCGCACACACCGTCACGAAAAACCGACACCCTGAAGTTAGCTATAGTCAACATTTTGTTTCTTTGTATTTGTTGTTTGTATTTCTTTATATTAAAACTTTCATTGTATTAAATACCTTTTTTTTATTGTTAGTGTCGTTTTTTCTACAAACGTAGAATAAGGCGCAAGATAAAATTTTTGAAAAGATTTTTACTTGTTACGCCAAAGAAGTATAACTTCTAATGCGTGTACATAAGTACACACACACACACACTTTTTTTAATAAGATAACAAATAACCTACATATATTGCCGATAAATGTCTTCCCAGTACTTTGTCCCAGTAACTTTTGTCCCAATAAGCCTACAACCCGTTCGTCACATCATCTACCTGGTTCAATTAAAATAAAAACTAACCTACGTATATTGGCAGTAATGTAAAAAAAGCTTGAGAGGTCCATGGACCTACAGTTGGAACGTTCCTTTCCCTTTTTTGTAGGCGTTTACTATACGCTCAGAATAGTTTACATTATAAAATATCAAGTTGATAGAGTTAAATTGTAATTTAAACGTTAAAATATATTCATAAAATAAATAATGATAAATTAAACACTGAATGACATCATAACTATTTTCAACTTGTATTAAAACTTTTTCACACTACATTGTATTAAAGAGAAACATAAATATTAAAAAGATATGAGCAAATTATTTATAAATCAAAATGTTGATCTGTAAAGGTGTAATTCGCATTAAAAAATACAACGTTAACCGGCTACCAGGTATCGTAATCGTGTTTGGAAGGGCATAATATATCTTCATATTAAAGAACCAACTTTTCTCAACTTCTCGTTCTTCCAACGTTGCTGGCTCTTATACTAAGGTGTCGCAAAAAAGTCTAGTTACATTAACTAATTTCTTTTCTTTCGTTATCCTGGAGAACCCCTTGCGTTTTATGGGTCAAAAAGTATCCTAAATGTAACCTTGTAATGTACAGATTTGGCTTTGTTACAGTTTTATTATAGTATAGATAAATAAATAAATCTTGTCACCTTTGTTTAGCAAACATTTTTTTATACAATGAAATAAATGTAACAACATAAGTGACAGTTTCGTCTACATAAATGTTTCATAAGTAGTCGATAATTACGTACAGAAATGTCATGTAGGCGTAGCTCAGTTGTAACGTACGGGGCTTTAAATGTTCCGACGATAATAATGTCTCAAAAATAGTAAGAGGAACATGTCGAATAAATCTTTTCAATTAGCCGAAATAACTACATATGTAATTTTTCCCAAATTTTGTAATATAACTTCACACTACTATGATAAATACGAAAGTAACTCGGTTTGTCTGTTTGTTACATTTTCGCGGGTAACACTCTGAGGCGATCGCGATGAAATTAGGCATAGAAGACCCAGAGAAGTAAATAAGCCATTTCTTATCATAAATATTTCCTTCTGTTATTCAGAGAAAACTATGTACATGTAAACACGAATGTACAATAAAAAAAATTATATTTTACTTTCACTCTGTCTAAGGTACGAAAAAAGACATAATTTATTTTTAATCAAGAAAAATGTACCTACTGTTCTTGAGAGATAAGTTAAATACACATTTATGTCAGCGAAACCGCGGGTACAAGCGAGTATACTATCTATTCTCATTCAACTGAAACCGCTACACGAATTTTATATTAACAAATTTTATTAAAATTAAAACGTTGGAGCGTTTCATTTACACAGTAAATTGAAAACATCCGACAATGAGTGTATTTAATTTTCGTGAATGAAAATGCGAGCTCATTTTTGTCGAGTGCCTATATAATTTAATTCTATATCGAATATCCTCAGACTGGCTATTGCGTTCAAAGGATGGCTTTATTTACAGAAATTTATTGTTGTTTGCAAAGGATAGCGGCACGCCGGGATCTTAGAGTAAACGTCAAGTTTAGGGATTACTATTTGAGAAGGTTTATGGGTGAAAGAGAAGTTACTTTTGTTGAATATAATTTGTAGACAATTTTTACATACTTTATATATTGTTGGACTTTTGTGAATTATTTGTTTTGTTGAAGAATATCATCCAAAACTTGATATAATACATATCGGGAATGTTACTATTGACCTGCGTCTATTGACTACTCGTGATCCGTGCTAATGACTAGCTACTATTTACCCGTTCTAAGACAACATTGGTTGGAAGTATCGGCTGTTCATGCATCTTGATTATAATTGGCTGTCAGTTTTGGTCGAATGTCTTAAAAGGCGACCGACAACTAGATACTAGAGTCTTATTACTATATCCCTTACCCTTGTTAAGCATAAACTGTTTAATCAGTTTATTCTTTTTCGTTTTCTAAACTAGAAAACTCTGTTTACTATACTTTTTTGTTCGCTGCATCGCTCGCGTTAGTGTAAACGTAACAAATAAACAATTAGCATTTATAATGTTAGGATATTTGTAGTAAACGGAACCTAACTACATTAAGCTAAATTAAACTTCAACAAGTTTTATTGCGGGGTGGTAGGGTTTTATTGCAGGGTGGTAGGGTTTTATGCGGGGTGGTAGGGTTTTACAGGCCGACTGGGTCGCAACCACCATGTATATGGCGAAAAAGCCCGTCATAGTGCTGCGTTTCTGCGGATCGCGTTTCGGGATCAGCCTGTGCATATCCAGGCATAACAGCGGCGACCGGCGATGGATACTATGTCACTCGGTGGTCGCCATTGTTTTTGGATTGTACTGTGCTTACCATCAGGCACAGTACAGTCACTTTGCCGTGCTACAATAAAAAAAAATGTAATCATTTCTATCAATATTGGATTACAAAAAAAAGTAGCAGAATACACGGCTATTTCTCAAGTAATCCCCCGTACAAATACTGTGTGCTTGTATTTCAACCTCTACATAGCTTTTAAAACCGATAGCAAATTCCTAAAAGCTATTACACCGTCTGGGTTTATCTTAAGTTATATTTCAGACCTTTTCGAGATCCTTTAACATGGCAGGAGATAAGGTTCGTTTATATGTTACGATATCTGTAGGTTAATGTACCAAATGTCTGATGGGTATATCAAAATATTACGTAAATATATTAGTATTTCTTAATATAACAAGATATTATTAAACCATATGGTTCGCGCGACATAGGTTATAAAAAATGTATCCCAGCCGCGTCGGCTTGAACGGCGTCGGGTCATTTGTGCCGTTCGTGTAGAAAAGTATTGGGTAATACAAGATTAATTAAATTTTACAACTTTATTATTTTACCACCGATTAAAATAACTCAACAAATCTAGTCGACTGTGCTTATAAATATTTTTGGTGACAACATTTTTACTTTATTATAAGTGAAGTAGTGGGCTGCTGCTAGGAGATTATACCGGTAAAAAGAAAACAAAATAACTCCACAACACTAACAGTACATCTATAGATATAACAAGAAAGTAAATCTAACGTATCTGTACTTTTTAAATTTTTGTGAAAAAAATTGTTGCAATTGTCTTGGAATAAGTAATAAAATGTGTTTCAATCATTTTTAGAAATGTCTGTCTATCTATCTACTTGTTTAAAAATGTATCACTGCTAACGTACATACAATAAAATCATAGCATATCCTTGAGTAACATTTAGTCTTGGTTTCATTAAAATCGGTTCACTCTATCAAAAGTTATTGTAATTTTAAAGTATTTTTTATTATAAAAGTACGAAAAAATTAGATAAGTAACTAGACTTAATTAATACATTTAGATGCTTTTATTAGATTTTATTATTTATCTACATTATGGTGTTCGCGTATTTTGTCAAATAGAAAACATCTAACTATTCTTTTCATTTCTACTGTTATCAATCTTACGCAGGTCATTGTTTCATCTTAGACAAAAGAAAAACGGAGGACGTTGTTAGGTCGTGGTTTTCATCAAAAGCCTCTCCGATACAACCGTTTTTTAATATCCATTCTTTAAGCGTTCACTTTTGTAAAATATTTTATAGACTACGTCGTTCTATGAAAAAATATCAGTTGTAGTTATATTTTGTAGTTATGTAATTATATTAGTTATCAGGTATATTTTAAATTATAGGTACATCTTTTTAAGAACTCAGTATGCGCAATTCCCCGCGGCAGCGGCTCAAGTCTGGGTCTGTTCCCTCAGCGTAGAGCCCTTGAGTGCGCTGCTCGCGCGATACAGTGACACAAAATCTTACATCTTACATCACTGCGACAAAATTACACATATCACCTCCACACACATGCAAGCATACACGCTTACACATGAAAGTGGAAGGGTTTTATTTTTTCCTTTATAAAACGTAAATAGTTTAGAAAATTATCCGATACGAAATATATTATATAAGAGTTGTTGAGGTATGTATGCTTGGTACACATAAATGTTTTAACAACTCATATATGTATGAAGTTTTCTTAGGTTAGCTCAGATAAGTCGCGAATTGCATGTATCAGGCAACAGCCCAAGCCAAGGTGCGTCGTGCGCCCTTGAGCTAGTTGCCCAAATAAAATCGGCTGAGTGCCTTAAGCGCTCGCCTTAGTAGTCCGGTGACGCTGTTAAGACCTTGCAATGTCAATAGCGTAGTCAGTTCGAAAAAGAAAAAAAAGTATGCGCAATTTTAAGACTATATTTAAATGGACAAAAATAAATAAAATTTAAGTATACCATAATTTGTTCGAGATTCTTTTTTAAAATACTTTATAGGTTTATGAGTTTGTCCACAAATTCATTTGATGTTAACACGTGGATGTGGTCTAAGATGGTAAGCACGCTAAACTAAGAGGGGGTTGGCTATCAGGTGCAGCTGTTGAAACGCACCAACGAGTGCTTTGCGATAGAATTTGAGGGTGGTAGCTAGCCAAGTGGGGATAGAAGAAGCCCTACCACCATGGTACTATGGTATCATCATGGTGTCCTTCACTGAAAACTCCGATTTAGTTCCAAGGATGTCCAATCACGCTATCAACCAATCAGTCATCAGTTCGTAACGTGTGAACGAACCGGTATTAAACATGTTGTTTAATACGCTGCATTTTATAGATGGAAGAGTATCAATAACGTAAATTGTGTATTTTCACTATTTTATAAGTCAGAAGTTTTAAGTTTTATTAATAGCGTATTTTATAAACATCACTTTAATACATATATCAGGTGAGGAATAGAGACTTCTTAAAAAGTATTATAAATAAAAACGTCTTTGTTTAATATTCAAAATGTTGGGAATATTTTGTATTCATTATTTTCTATTGAACTAGTCGCTCGACCCCAGTTCGCATGTCTGCAATTACTAATATGGCGTCTTAAGCATTCAGACGATTTAGATAAAAATTATTCGATTTATCTTTATAACTTTAATATATATATAGTATATTTTTTTTGTAGTGCGTAGGTTTCAATTTCAAACACCTTCCAAAATATTAATTGAAATTATACACTGTACTATATGTTATTGCATATATTTATACTATATTGGTAGTTATAATTATCTTGTAATATAAATACCAAGTTTCTGGAAAAAGTTCTTCAAATTATATTGAAAACCGTGTCAAAATCGGTTGGATAATTTAGAAGAACTAAAAATGCATAGAGAGACCTGTAGAGCGCCTTTGTTCTTCAGTGTAGCCCTCTTTTTGTATATGTCACCTCTACGCTTTTGTAAACTTTGGGTCTGCTGACGTCACAACACTTCTGCGGTCTACGTATAGGGTGTTTCTGTTCCCATGGTCTCGATTAACCTACCACTTTAACATCACGAGTCATACACGTTATGCGTCTAAACAACGCCAACTTTAACTTTGCAATTCGTAAAATACATTTGTTTAAAATTTATATAGTAATCTGCACGTACGTAGCAAAGGAAGGTTATCTGTGTTATAATAATGTTACTAAAATACAACTCATTCCGTTTAATCTTAGTTAACAGCCCTAGATGTAATTTAATTTTACTTTGTTTTAACACGATCTTGAACTTTATGGAGGAGGATGGAACTGTGAATGCCTATGTTACCAAGGTACCATGTCACGTGGTCAGTTTCTTACGAAATACGAAACTCCTTTTAACTGAGATGATAATAATTATAAAATTTAAAATTAAACGCGTGCGGCCACGAGTAATGCTAGTATATAAATACAATATTCATAAGAAGATGAATTTCATAAAATAGTCCAATTATATTTAAATTAGGCTTAACAATTTAACAGCTTTTAAATTCATATTATTGCAAAAGATATGGTTCGTATTCCCTCCGAAGTAATTGTTAAAGCCATTCGGATCTGACTCAGGGACGGGTGGTAAGACAATGCAATTCCCATCAGTGAGTACCGAACTAAGCAACAATGGACCGACGAACAATGAAACATTTTCTACTACAATGGCTTTTCCTGAATATTGTATTTGGTTACACTGACTGTGTATTTTAATAGCTGGAGCTGTTAGCTCTTAGGAATTGAGTTTTATTGCATCGTCGAGAGTTTTAATAGAATATATTAAAACGGGAAACATTTGGCTTTGAGTGCTAATAATAATTATAATATACAAACTCATCTATGGTGATTCTAAGCTTTCGTTTGCACAAAACAAGAGTAACCCATAGAATGGTAATAAGGCATATTATTATTAGCTCAGAAATATATAATGTGCATTTTTCGTAGTCAATCTGCAAACTAACTGATTTGCGATAATGTGTGGAATCAAAATTTTTCTACTAGCATAGCCGGCTCGTGGTTATTCTTACTAGTCCAATGTTTTTTTTTTAAACGTGGGCATAATTTTGGCAAGCATTTCAACGTCATGCAGCGGAGATTGGGTATGTAAGAGTCTAACTGACTGCAAACCTAACCGTGTTCTTACTCCTCCTTTTTATCCGGTAAAAATGGGACCTGCATACGCATTATTTCCGCTCGACCCGGCAGATGTTGACCTCTCATAAGGTGTCCAGTCTATCACTAGTGCAACCTAACTTAATCTAGCCCGCTGCTACTGGGTCACGATGGTTGTGACCTAAATCTATATGTCTTCATACTTGCTGACGTATGCATACACTATTGTAGTTACTGTAGTGTTCTATAATATTATAACTAAAAAGTTGTAGATACGTTACGTACATGACATATGGCTTAATACTTGCAGACGTATGTATACACTATTGTACTTACTGTAGTATTCTATAATATACTTTGAAATGATCTCAAGGTTATTGCTCTCATGCTGCATGTTTATACAATTCTTCAGTATAGGTATCTTTAGGTATTTTAAGTATGATGGTGGTAATGATCGATTTAATAACGTGTCTCAGCGGTTGCTATTAATTTTGTATTGTATGTACTGTACTGGCCAGTTATGTACGGTCAATCCTGAGTAAAAATCTTAATAATACTATGCATTTCAAATAAAATAGAATTGAAAATATTAAAAGACAACCATCTATACACCGCGTCATTTTACAATTCACTTTGTGAATACCAAGTCTTGTAACAATTCGAGAGATATCGGTTAATGGCAGTTATTACTGGTTTCAAGTAAAGTTTCTGTTCTGAACCTAACCGAACAAGTCATAGTTTTCTGAGCGAAATATAACAGTGTATTTTAAACTGTAACTGAAATAAGATTTTCATTTTCAGGTAGGCAGTATATCAAAAACTGGCTTTAATCTTTGACCCACTGTGAAGCTGTGGAACCGTCCCTCATTGAGTGTCTCCCTCCTTCCTATTATAACAGGTCCTTAAAATATAACCTTAAGAGATATTTAAAAGCCAAAATTGCTAGATATCAAACGCACCTTTCTATCCGGCACATATGAAGTTGCGAATATGTATCACTCTAACGTATACATGATCATATGGTTTGGTTTAGATTTGAGAAATCTGCATTTAAGGTAACTGTTCAAGACGAGGTTCGGCCCTTTGGCATCCTGGAACTAGTTCTCATGTCGACTGACTAGATTCCGCGCTTATGTCGAAGCCAAATGAAGCTATAGAGGATCGTCTAGCAATCAGTACTAACCAGTTCGAAGAAAAATTAGATTAAACTGGCATCTGGTGATTGTGTTATTGTAATATTGTGCTTGCTATCAGCTGCAGAAGCAACAGCTTTGTCAATATAAAAAAAATCATTTACCAGTTCATTCAAAGGAAATCCTCATTATTAAGTTGCTTGCTATTACTGGTTTCAGCATGAATGGGTGGGCTCGTCCGTCTCACAGAAAACCGACGTGAAGTAACAGTGCTTGCATTTTTGCGTTCCGTTCGGTCAGTGGGAATGCCGGATACTCAACTCTCTCCCCCTCCCCATTTCCTAGGCTGGGCTAGGCTAGGCTAGTAACGCTCTTGCGATTTCTCTGGTGTTGCAAGTGTCTATGGACGGTGCTGATCACTTAACATCAGTTGACCCATCTGTTCGTTTGATTCATATAATATTTAAAAAAAATTGTATCTTTTTGCTGTAAAAATAACGCAATGATTGTAATGGTAATCTCACCGCCGTCATCAAATGATTATTCTGAACGTAGTTATTCTTTGTGAACACAGACGTGTATGTATATTCTATTGATTTTATTGCTTGATTTTTTTAATTTATAATCTTTATACATATAATTAGAATGTTGCCACGCCTACGTGGAAGTTTTTTAAGTAGCATAAAACTATAAAAACATACTTCTTCCATATAACCGCTAAGTGCATATACAATGGTAGTAGTCTTAAAATTCGTGCCAAGCACTTAACCGCGAAGTTCTGAGTGATACTGTGAAGTTTTAGTTCAGTTTCCTGCACAAACTTTTGACGTATTCTCTCATACATATTTAAACGGTAAGGATATCAACGTTTTTAAATTCCGACATGCATGAAAAACGGGCCCGTTTTATGAAACCTTTTTCTAGTAAATTGTAATATTTCAGGTACTTAACCATTATTATGAACAATACTTAAAAACTTCAGTTTCAGAGTTTATCGTTTGCCGTAAATGGATCTTCAGTATTCTTTACTGGTATCGTTTATTGTATTTCCAATATTTTTGATTATTCTAATTTAATTGGTTAATTTTTACCATTAAAAATAATTTACAGACCTATAACTCATCATTTTAAACAAAATTAAAGATATTACAGTAAAAAAGTGTGTGTGTACTTATGTACACGCGTTAGAAGTTATACTTCTTTGGCGTAACAAGATAAAAATCTTTTCAAAAATTTTATCATTCGCCTTATTCTACGTTTGTAGAAAAAACGACACTAACAATAGAAAAAAGGTATTTAATACATTGAATGTTTTAATGCAAAGAAACAAAATGTTGACTATAACTAACTTCAGGGTGTCGGTTTTTCGTGACGGTGTGCGCGCGCATCGTAATAAAAATTTAGTCTCGTCATTTTTCCCTAACGCGCCAAAAGACGTATAATTTCAAATGCAAAGAAACAAAATGTTGACTATAACTAACTTCAGGGTGTCGGTTTTTCGTGACGGTGTGCGCGCGCATCGTAATAAAAATTTAGTCTCGTCATTTTTCCCTAACGCGCCAAAAAACGTATAATTTCAATAAATAAATTACACATTTATCATTTTATATAGTAGAGTGGTAAAAGTAATTGTATCGCAAATAAAATAACATTTCCCAAATGAATTTGAAGGAGACTAAATTATCACTCGCGTTTTGAGCGCCATCTTTACTACGACTGTCTATTAATTTAAATATTCATGGTGATCATGTTCATATTACAAGTGATTATTTACTTGAGTATTACAATTTAAGAAAATCTTCGTTGGCTATATTTTGGCCCATATAAAAATAAACTGCTATCCCTATTTCTTTTTTTATATAGTTATTATAGTAAGGAACTTGGCAGTTGGTCTATTATTAAATCACTCTAAATATATATATCTCGCAGCGGGCGATATTAATATAATTTCGTTCGCGTTACCTTCTCACGTAGTTCTTGAGACGTGACGATCGTTTGCGCCCGACTCTTGCAACTTTACTTGTGTTTGTATGGTACAATATGTCAGAGAATGCGTTCAAAATATAGTTTAAAAGAAGACTCGTAAGTCGAAAAATATAATCCAATTGTATTTGTAATTAAAAAAGACACTATTTGCAATTTTAAAAATTTGAACATCTTGAATGTCACTTTTAGAGTAAAACAATGTAGGAACTACGTACTATTTTGAAGAAACCATAATTAGGTATGATATAATACAATTGTTGTGGACAGCGATGTTTATGTATTTTAGTAATTACATTAATAGTTATAAGTAATAATAGAATTATACGAAAATAAAATCTAGTAGATATAAATTTTGTGTAAAATAATGTTGGAACCGCCAAGAACGGACGTGGCAAAAACATACTGTTTACAACACATGGGGTATAGAAAGAAAGTACTCCAGCACCTACCATACTGTCGACTCGAAGGAATTAGTACCTGCAATATGGAAACATATGCATTTGGGCCGTTTGTGTAAAAAAAATGTATTCTGGTGCAATACCACATCTCGAGGGGTCGCGGTCCTGTCGATGGGGCTCATATGCAGAATGTGCGAAACAAACGAGGTGCACGCTCATTGACGGATCGTAGCAACGAAGCTTGTTGATAAGAAGCGTTGACGGACTCATGGAAAACGGTTACTTAAGAGAGCCGACAGAAACAATCCGAGAGGCCAGTCCGAAAAAGGAATTATGGAACAACAAGTTCTAGTTTTAGCATTTAGTTGGTTGTAGCCTTGTAAGAAACTAGTAACAAACAACGAATCTTTGGGCAATTAATCTACGAGCAATGAGTCTACAAGTCACCGAGCCACAAATCATCAATTCTTTCAATGAAAACTGTACCTTATATACCTGTGAATAGAGCTACTGTAAAAAAGCTTAGCCAAGGTAAAAAGGGATAGAGGTATTTTATAGTTTATAATTATTTTTTTTTAATGTCATAGTTGGCAAACGAACATGTGGATCACCTGATGTTAAGTGATCACCACCGTCCATGGACACTAACAACACCAGAGGAGTCGCAAGTGCGTTGCCACTCTTTGGGGGGAAGGGTTAGGGGAGAGAGAGGGAGAGGAGAGGAGAGACGAGATGAGAGGGGAGGAGAGGTGGGCCTCCGACGCTCTCACTTACCGAACGAAACGCAACAATGCAAGTACTGTTACTTCACGTCGGTTTTCTATGAGAGGGTGGTACTACCCCGGACGAGCCGACCCATTCATGCTGACACCAGTAATAGTTTCAGCGTGGCTCTACCACCATGAAAATATATTTGTATTATTAATTTTTTTTTTATTGTATCACGGCAAAATGACTGCACTGTACCTGATGGTAAGCACAGTACAATCCAAAACAAGGCGACCACCGAATGACACACCATCTAATACAAATAATATTTGAAAACATAGTTTATGTTATACACATGAAATCTTGGTCTTGAATATCTAATATATGCGAGTTATTTTAAATATTGTGACTTAGTATTTACTTTAATATTAATGGTTTAGATTCGTTTCTGAATCTGTGCATTAGAAAAGTACTGATTATTTGGGATAGGAAATACAAGTCCAGTACTGATAATTACAATAGTTCCTGAATACAAGACTGTTTATTTGTACAAGGGAAAAAAGTATGGGCGATAAGCGGGTATATGTTAACGCATGGAGTACGCGTTTTCCTAATACCTATGTGGGCAGCTACCACTCTAAAGATGAAAACTTGTCGCCAAGCACCTGGTTTCTAGCAATAGTAATTGAGAGCCAGTCTTTTTCTAGATCGGCACATTAGCTCAGTTGGTTTAGAGCGTCGCGCGAAGGTCGCCGGTTCGATCCCCTCAAGGGCCATATAACTTTATAGTAGTCCGGTGAAGCTGCTAAGACCTTGCTTGGTCAATAACGTAGTCAGTTCGATTTAACATGTAATCAACTTAAACGACTTCATAACTGACTATCATATAAGATTGCGGTAAAATACTAAAACCTATAAAGTATAATACAATAAAAAAGCGACTTTATTTTTCGATATGATAAAAGACATTTTCTATGTCGAAATATTGAGAATATGATGCAACGATATATTTTAATTTAAGGATATTCATAATAGTATTACGAATGATAATTATACAGATCGAAAATGTTCTTATAACTTTGACCAAAACACATTAAAGGATAGCTCGTTCCACTAAAAGCTGAATGTTTCAGATAAATTAACCCGTGGTTCTTGAAAACCGATACGGTTGGCTACTTGCGTGTAAAACGTGGGTACATTGTTAAATTCTCTAATCCCAGTTAAATAGAAATACTATTGAACCCTCCGTAGTTCAAATCAATACATTGTAATATGGTATTCCAAAGATAAACGCCTATTATAGCAGCGGCAAATTATGATGCCCATTTTGACAAATTAAAATAGTAACGTGATATGTCGATTTAGTTTCGAAAAATATATAATCAAATAAAGATGGGCCTCCGGCGCTCTCACAAACCGAACGAAACTCAACAATGCAAGCACTGTTCCTTCACATCGGTTTTCTATGAGATGGTGGTTCTACCCCGGGCGAGCCGACCCATTCCCGCTGAAACCAGTAATAGCTTCAGCTTGGCTCTACCATCTATAAAAAATTCATTCGGCGCGAAGACGCGAGCGCCATGATCCATCACAAAAATGATATAAATGAGAACTAAACCACCCCATCATAATAATATCGTCAGAATAAACCCCATCATAATAATACCGTCAGAATAAACTTACTAAACCACCCCATCATAATAATACCGTCAGAATGAACTTACTAAACCACCCCATCATAATAATACCGTCAGAATGAACTTACTAAACCACCCCATCATAATAATACCGTCTGAATGAACTCACTAAGCCACCCCATCATAATACCGTCAGAATGAACTCACTAAACCACCCATAATAATAATATCGTCATAAACCTCCCATAACAATAATTTCATCACATCTCAATATAAAACAATTAATTACTATTAATTCAGATTATCACCCTGTCATAATAATATTGTAACTCAACACCAAATAATAATCAATTCTGACTATTTGGTACAGTAGATAACCAATTAATTAGTTACAAACCAAATAATAATCAATTCTGACTATTTGGTACAGTAGATAACCAATTAATTAGTTACAAATAATAAATAATTCGTTTACACAAATTAATTATTCAGTGTCTAGGTTAAGCGACTCGCACGGTACGTGTGTACCGTTCGACGTCAGAGCCAAGACTGACTTAACATCAGTCGCTCCGCTCTTTTTATACCGAAACAAGTCGAGTAGTAGGGAGAGAGGCGACCGGATGACACAATAATGTGGGTAGGCGCCGATATGTACATAATAATAATATCGAAACTTGAATGGAACTGCTAATGAGCGTTAGCCCTATTTCGGTACTTCGCAATTCGCTAAGTTATTTAATACCTGTCTCTACATCCCTGTCAGTGTTGTGGTCAAAACACTAGGAACGGTAATGGGGTTAATGGCGGAGGTAAGCACTTGAGTGCACCGCGACGCGGGAAAACCTGTTCCCAGATAAAATATTACCCTTTTAGATAAACTAAAACTTGTTTAATGCTTTAAACAATAAAGCTCATGTAAGAGATGTACATTATAAATGAATATTTTCTATATATACAAAGATAATGTACTATTTTCTTTCAATGGAATAAATGAACTCGGCCATTTTATATTATTTATCTATGATTAAAGTAGTCTGTCGTTTACCGTTTGACATTCTGTTACGTTTTAGTGTTAGTAGAGGTTTTTTAAAAAATAATTTGGAGTTTTTGGTGGGATCTTAGTTTGTCTTATAGTATTTTATATTTTATTCATAATTTTAAGTAATTCGACTATGTATTTTGTAATATTGGTGGTATTTTACGTAATATAGTTCGGTTACTGTGCACAAATGACGTGGACGGGATATAATAAGATGCTGCTTGAATTCTGGGAGCTACAAAAACACCCTGGAAAATTCTGACAAGGAATCCACATCTTGTTAGTACGTTGAGATTATCAGAAGACACTTGTATTATTAATGGCAGTGATAATCGAGAAGATTGGTTGTAAAAAAAATAATTACTGTTTCGATTTGTATAATGGTCAATAGAAAATAATATGAATGGGATGTAAACTTTAATGTCGTTTCTTTTGTTTCAGTTAAGAGTAGGTGTTAGAGCCACGCTGATGCTACTACTGGTTTCAGCATGAATTGGTCGGCTCGTCCGGGGTAGTACCACCCTCTTACAGAAAATCGACGTGAAGTAACAGTGTTTGCATTGTTGCGTTTCGTTCGGTCAGTGAGAACACCAGAGGCCCACCTCCCTTTCCCTCTCCCCAAAAACAATCTGGCAATGCACTTACGACTCCTTTGGTGTTGCAAGTGTCTATGGACGGTGGTGATCACTTAACATCAGGTGATCTATCTGTTCGTTTGCCTTCTATGATAAAAAAAAAGTTAAGATTACCAGTTTAGTAGAATTTGTCAGGGGTACAGAAAAGGACAAACGATACCTTTCATCCAAAAATCTTGACCGATTTTTATTTATAATATCTTTATTTTTTTATTGATATGTTACAATAATTATCAACACTAGTTTTAGAAATCGTATAAAAAGTAAAGTAACTCAATTTTAATTTTTAATTCAACTTCTAATATTTTTGAAGTGAAACTTTTGTAGGCGCGACTACGAGGTAACTGGACGACAATGCAACGGAAATCCGTTACGGTAATATGGCGTCACGTTTCTGTACTATCAGGTTCTTAAATATTTTAATTTTGACAATAAAATACACAAATCAATAAAAATAATTGAAAAAAATCATAATGTTTTTTTTTTCAATTCAATTATAATAAAACTCATCCACTATAATTAATTATGTATACATGTGCGCGCGACAGTACTGCCATCGGGTTTCAATGTAAGTAGGTAGCAAATTAAATCAAAGCTAGTCAAGTTTACGGGATCGATTTTTTTTTAAATCAATTTTATTTTATTATTTAATTAATTACAAAAGTTGATATGATTAATACTACTTTAAATGATTGTTCTGATCAGAAGCAGATGCCCAGAACGAATGAATCCTTATTCTACTTAATCAAACATGTTAACTAATTGTTCCCACGAGTTACACGAACGCTACTGAGAATTATGCTGCTTACACAGCATTTTCGTGAGAGCGCGTTGTTATCACCTGTCCTGGCGACCGCATAACTAGCTTCATTATCTGTAGTACCATCTATCAACTAATTCGGAACTTAAATAACACAGGAAATATTACTAGCAACTCTTTGTTATGAGGTAAATAAAATATAGAAAAGTGCGAACAGATTACTATGCTAAGTAACGAATTAAATTAATCTCATTTCAGTTATTATAAACCAATCATATATATCATATCATATTTGAGGTATGATAAAAATTGAATTATTGTTTTAAAATATATAGTGCTCAACGATAATAAATGTTTATATTACTAGTGTTACATCATCAATTATGCCATTTTAAATTCTCATATGATATATTTATTTTTAACTTAATCACCAACTCTTATAAAACCAAAGAAGTTTTACTTCAAACCCGTGTGACGGTTACACGCACTCATTTTTTAATTTTACAAAAAAAATAAGCCGCCTTCGATGTGAAAAACTATTAAGGCACTAAAAAGCGAAAAATAACTGAATTATTAAATTAACTAAATTAAATAAAAAATATTGATATTCGCGCTACCTAATAACATATTTGAAGTCGATGCCAACCTACATTTCAAATTTGTTGCATGTGATAAAATATGTATACAGATATACATCATGGGACATGAGCGTGGGCTCTTTGTATGTAGATGATGTGAATTTAGGTTGGCATCGACTTCAAATATATTATTAGGTAGCGCGAATATCAATATTTTTTATTTAATTTAGTTAATTTAATAATTCAGTTATTTTTCGCTTTTTAGAGCCTTAATAGTTTTTCACATCGAAGGCGGCTTATATTTTTTTGTATAAATCTTTTTTAATGATATGTTGTTTGTCATACCAAGATAATAGTTTCTCCAATTTTCAATAATACTTACTACACAACGACGGGCCAAGCAAGCGTTACTAATATTGTATCTAAATTTATTTAAAGTAAAACGATTAAGAACGTTTCGTCGAAATAACTGTTTGTAGATCTTCATATTTTATATTCAATAGTAAATAGTTCTAGAAATAGTCTATCGCCGCTATAATCATCTACGTTCTCAATATCTGTCTGATCTTCAAAGAAATCTTACAGAATATAATTAATAAATTCAACTGAATATACTTTTCATTCGATATTCTCCGAAGAGCAGTGCAATCAAAAGGAATCCCTTTTCTATTTAAATCAACCGTATTTTTATTGGAAACTTAAAATGTTCTTTTGCCTTTTATATTTCTAAATTTTTCGATGGTAAATAATTTAGAGTTTATGAACTTATAAGTTTAAATAAATTGTTGAAAGGCAAATTAATATTTGTTATATAAAGCTTGACTTCTTACATAGAAGTTATTCCAATTAAGCAATAGTTAAATAAATTAAAAGCATGTGAGTCGAAAAAATCTATGAAGTTTTTATCATAAATAAATAAAATGTGGATGTATTCTTCTACTTATCTATTTAATTGATTATTTATAAGCAGTTTAGTAGTTTCTCTTATGATCATTATTTATATCTTTTATACTATAATAAAACTGTAACAAAGTCAAATCTATACATTAAATATATTTTTTTTAATTTTGATTGGGGTAGCCTTAGTTATCGATATATAACCCTTTTAAATTTTTTATCTGTCTCTCTGTCTGTGCCTGTGAACACGCATCACTCTGCAAGTACTGAACCGATTTCGATTAAACTTGGCACAGTGCTAACTAATATTACAAGGTTACATCTAGGATACTTTTTGTCTCATAAAACGCAAGGGATTCTGCAGGATAACGGAAGCAAGTAAAAAAAATTGTAGTTAATGAAATTCTTGACGGATTTTGGTAAATTTTCTTTGTGCTATATATAGCAGACAGATTAGCTAATAATTTAAGATATATTTCCCTAAGCTACTTAAAAAAATATACCAAAAAAAAATCGCTGAGTTCCGAACCGTCGACTCCGTCGGACCATATAATATCCAGTACGTTATAACTGAGCTACGGCTACATGAACTTTTGTATGCGTAATTATCAACCACGTATAAAAATATTTGTAAACGAAACTGTCACTTATATATAGTTACATTTAGTTTATTGTATAAAAAATGTTTGCTAAACAAAGGTGACAATTTTGTTTCCTAAAACATAAACTTAGATAATAGTTACATTGCATTGTAGAAGATAAATCTCAATTAGAGTTCTAACAGTACGTGTGTTGTTTCGATATTTGATAAAATTAGTTTTCTATATATTGTTGAGTCTTGAAGTAGTTGGGTTCAGGTTTGTCAATCTACGATTAAAATAATCAGTTGAGGTGTTTGCAGTTACCATATTATGTTGTATTTATACTAATATTACAAAGAGAGATAAAGTTTTGTTTTCGAGGAATGCTTGGTACTACTGAACCGATTTCAAAAATTATTTCACTGTTAGAAAGGTATATTATCCCAAGTTCAGTATCTCAGTGAAAAGGGTGGTTTATATGTCAAAAGTAAAATAAATTTGACAAAATTAAGATTGAATGCAGATTTCACGTATACTTTACAAATTCTTATAAAACAAACAACTAAAACAAAATGGAAATTTAATGTTGATAAAGTTTAATTTTTACAGTATGTTAAGCGATGAAGTTACAAGAACTGAGAACAAGTACTGGAAAGACATTTATCGGCAATACATGTAAGTTAGTTTTGATCTTCATTGGACACTTTAGGTAATACTGCGAACAGGTTCTAGGGTTATTTTAAAGATTTCTTACATACCAACTGGGTATATGTTTGAGTTAGTCCCTGGATAGTTTGGATTCACAATTGGAAGTGCTAGATCTCGCTACAATCGGGTTTTAAGTTTTTTAAGATTATTTACGTTTAAAAATACAATTGAAACCTGTAATAACCGATTTGGTGCAGACGAAGTTGCACGGGTCAGCTAGTTATATAATAAAAGAGTTCTAAGAATGTTTTGATGGTTTTATCAGAAGAATTAAACTCGTAGTTTTTTCAGTTTACGTGGTAATCTCCTAAACTTTTCTATATTTGATTATTAGACATCATTCTATCAGAACGATAGAATAACTGTGTACTTTTTTGAATTTTATAAATAAAGTATACTTTGAATCATTTAATTTGTAAATTTAAATTATTAACATAAGTCTGGTTTTCACATCTATTAGCACTGCGAATAATAATTACATTCATTTTAGCAGTTTATTAATTAATTATCAAACATATGATGGGCTGCACAAGTTTAATACAAAATATAATATTACATGCGTATCAATCAATATTACGTCGCTAGTCTGACGCACGCGCAATACGTCACGAGCATGTCGAGGTTATCGGTGACGCTGAACCCTTCTTCTTCTCCTATCTAAAATCGCTCTACGGGGCTAAATTAAATTTTTATGTCTTATATCAGCATTTGCCAACAATGCAGTTGGCAATTATAAAGAACTCTTAATTTAATAGTATGTTAACTTCGATTAAGATAAAGCACTGGTTCCCACTTAAATTCATCAACGCCAAGGTTGAATGATCGGGCCGGTCACCTGTCAATTCTACGGGTAACACAAAAGAGATTTATGGTCAACGCGCTTCGCAGCGTAGTTACTATACTTATATGGCACTTTTCAAATATAAGATAATTCAAGGTTCGATAAGGGTCCAGAATATAGTACTCTGATCATTATGAAGATATGTACCCTAATAAATAATACAGAATGCCCAGTTGTAAGATCTAATGACACTTCTTTAGCAAAGTAATTCTTTGATCTTTTCAATATATTTTGTTTTCTAATACATTATCTCATCTTGTCTTTCAAATCTCTCAACACGTACTCCTATTGTTAACTAAATTAATTTGTGACGAAATATTTTCCAAAGCAGTGGTTGTTTTGACGTCTAAGTGTCTTCTAGTGTATAGTTATAAAGTTTATTCAACTTCGAAGAACTTTAAAGATGAATATAGACGTTTCGTGATCTTCAAATGTTTTGTGGTTCTGAGATTTATCTTGAGCGTTATCTCCAATTATTTTCGTTACACTGGTGAATTGACTCGAAGCAATATTGCAACACGCGAATGATTAATACTCGTAATTTCACGTGGTTCTTTTTATCACTACTACTAATGTAAAACACGGAAATTGGCATAAAACCCGCCTAATGTTTCTTGTAAGTCGTCAATACAGCGTATTGTTATATAACTAACTACAACAAGACTGCAGTCTTGGGACCAACCATGAAATATTGCTAATTTTACTCCTAGTAGTGTATAATGAAAAGATGAGCCTGATCGAGCTTCTTGCCGGTTCTTCTCAACGACTGCATTGTTTTCCGAACCGGTGGTCGCTTTAACCTTCTCAAAGCCTAAATTGAATAAAGTATTTTTGATTTTGATTTAAGAAAATCTCATGTGCCAGTATTTGTCACCAACCTATTCTTCAACCGCTACACATTAATCAGGGGAAAACTTTTGCGATAGAAATAGGCGTGTTTTTGAAATGCAGTTTTGCGAGAATCAATTGACGTTTTTAGTACGAGGTAAACCGTTTCGCGTGTTAAAGACCACAATGGCCAGAATATTACGGAAGCGCTCTCGTTTCAGGTTAAATTCATCAACGCCCGGTTTGAATAATAGGTCCGGTCACCTGCCAATTACTCGGGTAGAACGGATACGATTTATTGTGAATGGCCCGCAGCGCTGTTTTTGTGTGCAACTTTTTCCAATATGAGGAATTACACGGTCCGATGAGGGTTTCATTCGGTTCACCTTTTATTTTAGTGTTGAAATTTTATGGTATTAACGTGTCCGTTGCTCGTTTATAAAATATTTTTAGCTATTTAAATCTCTTTATTTTTACCATTGATTAATACATTTTTTTAATATGAATTTAAATTCCATCTTTTTTTTTATTATAGCATAATAAAGTAACAAGTCAGTGTCATTTAAATACAATGGCTATCTCCCTCATCTACTATTCTACAGTCTCCAAATCTAGAATTACTAAAAGTTTTTGATCGAAGAACGCGTTACTTTACGGAAATCCAATTATAAATATTATAGTGGACGTTAATTTGCACTTCCGTCTAGAATTTATAACCAATAAATTACTATTATTTCGCTCTTTGTATTACTAGTTTCAGATTTAACTTTTTTAGGTACAACTCGTGCAAACAAAATCATACATTTTTTTGTTGCAGTGAAACGTGGTAGCGGTCAATCCATTCCAGGTGGAAAGGCAAAGTAACGTCCACTACAATATATCCTAGAAGTCATCAATCAGTGAATGTTTCATACTTACTCTTACATCACGATGAACTCATGTAAGATTTGTTCTCGACGCTTGAATAGATTCTTGTTTACTGTAATTATTCATCATTACCGGTGATGCGGTGATGTGTAAAGATATTTTTCCTTTGTTACATACAGTGGCTGAATACACGTGTTTATCTGGAAGATAAATTGTACGACGCTCGTCGTCGAGTGATATATTTATATTCCGGAATACATAAGAATCAAAGTTACATTATGTTTTCATAAATGTAATATATTAGTAAGCAAGTAGTATTAAGTAACAATACAAATAATAGGGCTAAAGAGGCCGCAACATCGTTTTATCAGTATAAATTTTTGTTTGTTTTTCTTTTATTGTAATTTAATTCTTACCATTTATAATTCTTTTACAGACTTTAAGTTATCTCTGTTAAATTTCATCGTTACTACCTAGGCTGTACCAGAAGGCGATATGATGTGTAATATAAACGATCAATTGAAAACTCCTCTGTCTGCCAGTAAGAGCCTCATCAAAGTCGGCTCCGTTGAGTCGAAGAATAATTTTGACAAATAACCGATGCTTCAGTTTTATTTTAAATATTTATAGTAGGTAGTATACTACAGTAGGCCCGGTGGACAATATACCGCCTGATAATAAAAAAAACCTTGACAAGTCATTACACGTTCCTCATGAATCACTTTATATACAAGTGAAAATCTCATAAAAATTCATTCAGTAGTTTTTGAGTTTATTACGAACAGACAGACATACGGACATAGGCGGCAGAGGACTTTATTGGACCTGGCGGACGAGCGATTCGGGCGGGTCACAGTGGACGCCGTCCGCCCGGTCCTGCGGGAGTGGACTGCCAGGGAGTGGGGCTCCCTGACGTTCCGACTGGTGCAGGTACTCACCGGACACGGTTGTTTCGGGTGGTACCTGCACCGGATCCCACGCAGGGAGCCGACGGCCGCCTGCCACGAGTGCGGCGCTGAGGAAGATACCGCGTAGCACACGCTGTCTGAGTGTGCTGTGTGGGTGGAGCAGCGCCGCATCCTGGCGGCGGCCGTGGGAACGGACTTATTGCTGCCGAGCGTGGTTTCGGCCATGCTCGGCAGGGAACAGGCTTGGCGAGCGATGGCCTCCTTCTGCGAGGAGGTCATCTCGCAGAAGGAGGAGGCGGAGAGGGCCCGCGAGGCAAACCCTCAAAGTGGCCGTCTCCGCCAAAGGAGGACAGGCAGGAGGAGAAGGCGCTTCGCCCAACTCCTCCTGCCACCGTAACCGGACCTGAGGGGATGGGTCGGGGGGCCTATCTCCTCATTGCACAGGTCCGGCGGACGAGGGGGGGCGGCCGGTGTGTGCCCGGTCTGTCCCTCTATAGGTAGGAGCCCGGCGGTCACCTTCCGCCGGGCGGACCGTGGGGGCGGCTCTACAAGGTTGATTAGCTTGAACGATCCCTTGCCGCCTCGGACATAACCCACCCTCTCCCCCACGAGGGTGGCGTATCCATAAGGGATTTCCCCACGTTAAAAAAAAAAAAGAGGACTTTAATTTACAATACATGTAGGGATTATATAGACCAGCTCATTTAGACTTCTTTATTTCAATGAAACTCTGTAATTTCGATTCGTTTTTATAGTTACGACCACTTAATAAAAATAAATATTAGGTCTTTACCTATGAAATTTCCGTTTTGTATGAAAAAATTTAAACGATTTTTTTTCATATATTTTTTATTTGTATTAATCGAAGTAATCCCATGCAATCAATGTATCTTTGCCAACGCAGTGGCAGTTTATTGAAGCCCTTCTTAAAGAAATCAGCTGGATGGGATGCAACAAATTCTTCAAAGCCATTTTGTACTGCATCTCGGGTATTGACTTTTTTTCCCGCCAAGGAGTTATCCAAATTCTGGAATAAGTAGTACTCTGTAGGCGCAAGGTCTGGTGAGTAGGGCGGATGACGGAGAACTTCCAACCCCAGTTCTTGCAACTTGGAGACAGTCTGCTGTGCAGTATGAGGTCGCGCGTTGTCGTGCAGGAGCAGCGGAGACGAGCGATTGACCAATGCTGGTTGGAGATGTGCCAGCTTCTCCATCGTTGTATTCAGTTCTTCACAGCACACATTTGCAGTAATGCTCACCCCATTTGGTAAGAAGCTGTGATGAATCACACCGGCGCTAGAGCACCAAACAGTGACCATCACTTTTCTAGGGGTAAGTTTTCGTTTAGGGAATTGTTTAGGTGCTGAACCAGGATCCAACCAACTTGCTGAGCACTTGCAGTTATCAAACAGAATCCATTTTTCATCGCAGGTAACAATGCGGTTCAAAATTCCTTCATTTGTGTGTCTGTTGAGCAGTGCAAGGCACGTCTCGACGAATACTTCGCGCTGGCGATCATTGAGTTCGTGGGGCACCCATTTGTCAAGCTTTTTTACCTTGCTAATTTGACGCAAATGGACCAATATTGTTTTGACGCTAACGTCGAAAGCTGCTGCTTGTCAAGCTTTTTTACCTTGCTAATTTGACACAAAGGGACCAATATTTTTTTGACGCTAACGTCGAAAGCTGCTGCTAATTCTGCCGTAGATTGTGTATCATCAGCTTCCACAATCGCCTTTAATTCGTCATTGTCGACCAAAGTCTTCGGACGATCGCGAGGTTAATTTTTCAGGCCGAAATTCCCAGAACGTAAACGTATCCATGATGACATAAAAGGTTCAAATGCGATGAAAATGTAACACTAATCAATAAACAAATGACTACTTTTGGAAAAAGAATTCCATGTTATTAAAATAAAATTAATTTGAAATTAGAATTCTTAGCCAAACAAAAATTATTTTGATTTGAAATGGCCAGTACTGCAGAACGGAAATTTCATAGGTAAAGACCCATTATAAATGATATTACAAACGTACTTAAATCTAACAATAACGTTAATGTGTCGAGTGATTTGATAGAATGTGAAGAAAAATCTATAAACTCAATTAATTTGCCAATATCTATTTATGATAATAACATTATTTAAATAACTCTAGTTAAATATCACAATGCAATTCAATGAGAGGTTGTGATAGATTAGTTTCAACACTTTCAATTGCCGTATCACTTGCCTAACACTATTGTCTCATTTGCTTACGTCGCTTCTCAGCTATGAAGCAATGTAATTTGAAATTTGCTACTACACATATCCACTAGTGAGTGTAGTTAGTTCACAATACATATTTAGATTACTACTGCCGGTACAATCACGTTGTGTTCCAACAGTCTCATGCATAATTACCTCGTTATCACACGTGCAGTCCGACAGAGCTCGGTCGGAGCTAACACAGCGTTTGAATTTAGTTAACAGAAATAAACTGGAAACACTGTCGGTAGTGCTTAAAGTTAGCGGATTATTTATATGATATTACTGCTAGTTAGTTAAGGCAGTACAGATTAAATATTATAATAAGCACAGTATAACTATGCGATAAAAACTCATACGATTAAAGATAGTGGATATTTTAAAATTGGTCTATTAAATATAAAGAATGTACTTTTGAATTTTAAGAAATTGTTTACCGCTTAATCACAGCATTAGTCGCTGTTAAATGACCTTAGAAATTACCTCAAGTACAGCTATCAGGATATATTAAAAATAGGTACTTGATGGTAGACGTTCAGCTTAAAGTAATATCTGAATAGGAAAGATTTAGGGTATGCCTCCATTACGATGTTTTCAATATATCTGGTTTATTTCAAGATTTGAACATACATCGATAGATGGGATCTCCATATATGGTAATACTGCACCATGATCGTTACAAAAAGGTTTTCCGTAACTCTCCCTGACTTTAGCAATATCATAAATAAATTGGAAAACCTAAAGCCGCAAGAAACGGTGCCAATTAGAACGCTCGTTCGTAGCCCAATTTCCAATTTTAAACTGAACCACGAGTGTTTCGAAACTTAAACGAGCAAACCTTCGAGAAAGTTGGCCTTTGCAAATATTTTTGGTGCTTTATTTTATTTAATAATTTGTTTAATATATATTAGAATACACTCATTGCGTTTTTAGAATACTCCGTGCTTAATTATTCTACGTCAATCAAAAAAGAATTATGTTGTCTGGTGTAATAATAGGACTAATATCAAAAACCCTGCATTTCTATAACATGCATTAGACTAATCAACTGGCATTAACATTTCTAACTAGGTGTACCAAGAGAATACATTAGGTTTAATTTTTCAAAATATTAATGATCATATAAGTTTAATTAAAGAATAAAGCACCACTGTTATGTACGGAGCTGGTCATGGACCTAAACCGTGAAGCGTGGTATCTTATTGACATACGCAGTCACACTTCGGTCCTTCTCGGTAATATTTGGTTCTCATCGGGTGACCAATTCGCCCTCATCTCCAGCGTGGAACTTGGTGGGTGTTCGTTCACAATCTTCCTTGATAAATAAGCTTATAGAATGCAAAAAGAACTTTCAAATCTGGTAGATAGTTCCAGATAATATTAGAACATTTAAAAAAACAGAAAATCAAATAATATTAATGATATAATATAATATAATTATATTTACCTATACTGAATTTATAGAATAACAAAAATATTACTCCGGAATCTAAAAGGTGTTTGAAAATAGATTTATTATTGGCAAATTGGAAAAAATACACGTTTATTTCTGACTTCAAGTTAAAAGCGGCCTTTTAAACACGTTTAAAATTTTTTTAGTGATATAATTGACATATAGTATGTTTTGAAGAATTATCGTTGGACTTTTTTATATTAAAAGAGTCAACCGAACAGGTTGATCACCTGATGTTCAGTGATCATCATCGTCCATAGATACTAGCAACACCAGGGAAGTCGCAAGTGCGATGCCAGACTGTGTAAGGGGAGGGGGGAAGGGGAGGGGAAGGGGGAGGAGGGAAGGGCGGTGGGCCTACGGCGCTCTCAATGTCCGAACGAAACGCAACAATGCAAGCACTATTACTTCAAGTCGGTTTTCTGTGAGAGGGTAGTACCCAGGGCGAACCGACCCATTCATGCTGCAACCAGTAATAGCTACAGCTATTATATATTTAAAAAAAAGTGTGTGTGTACTTATGTATACCCGTTAGAAGTTATACTTTTTTGGCGTAAGATAAAAATCTTTTCAAAAATGTTATCTTTTGCCTTATTCTGCGTTTGTAGGAAAAACGACACTAACAATAGAAAAAAGGTATTTAATACATTGAAAGTTTTAATACAAACAACAAATACAAAGAAACAAAATGTTGATTATGGTTAACTTCAGGGTATCGGTTTTTCGTGACGGAGTGCGCGCGCATCGTAAAAATTTTCTCTCATAATTTTTCCCTGACACACCAAAAGAAGTATAACTGCAAAAATATTAATATTTGGTATTAATATCTCAATTGTTAACACTTTAGCCTTTATAGCAACAGCCTCCAGAATTTAATGATCTTTATTTTCTCACAAAATATTGGTTCCGAAAGAATATTTCTCCAACTATAGTTTTTTGCGTGCTTGTTTTTTATTTTTCCGTGAACAGGTAATTTTAACGCATCAACGCAAATTAATAAACGAACGTGAATTCTGTGAAATGATTGCAACATTATGAATTCCAAACAATTCTACGAATACTTTGTAACTGATAAATTATTAATGGATACTGTTGCTGTACCAATTACAATATTTTTTATATTTCAATTCGTGTAGTTTTTCTAGCAGCACGGTAATGTGACGGTAAATAGCGGTGATTATCTAGAGTTCGTCACCAGTTGTCGCTGTATAATCCCAAAATTTGAGGAACTAAATAGCCACCCAGATCTATTAACGCACATGATTTTTTTTTTGTTTCATACTCTATAGGTTTTGTCTCTTGACAACAATCTCACCTAATGACGTGACCTAAAATGGTAAACACGCTAAACTTAGAGCAGGAATTGGTTCTTAAGCTGGCAGAACACATCTATAGGTGACAGATTTTAATCTGGAGAGTTGTAGCTAGCAAGGATTTTTTTTTTTTTTTTTTCTCGGACTGACTATGCTATTGACCTGGCAAGGTCTTAACAGCTTCACCGGACTACTGAGGCGAGCGCTTAAGGCACTCAGCCGATTTTTGTTTTGGCAACCAGCTCAAGGGTGCACGGCACACCTCGGCTTGGCTGTTGCCTGTTCATGCAATTCGCGACCTATCAAAGCTAACCTAAGTTAAAGCTAAACTATTCATACCAATAAGAGTTGCTGAAACATATATGTGTACCAAGCATACATATCTCAACAACTCCTATGTGTATTTTGTATTCGGAAAAGATTCTAAACTATTACAGTTCGATACGGGAAAGAAAAGAAAAACCCATCCACTTTATGTGTAAGCGTGTGAGCGTGCACGTGTGTGGAGGTGATGTGTGTAATGTTGTTGCAGTGATGTATGGGTGTGTCACTGTATCGCGCGAGCAGCGCACTCAAGGGCTCCCTACCGAGGGAACGAACCTAGGCTTGAGCCGCTGCCGAGGGGGCCTACTCTGGTGTGCGGGAGCGAAATTTACCCCCAGACCACGGCGGCGTGATCTGTGGTTACGCGGGCGTGGGCGTGAACACGCTCTGTTTTGAGAGACAGGCTGGTACTGATCGTTCGCTGCCGTTATATCGTCGGAAGGATCGGTAAAAATATGGCGCGGACGTCTTTTGTGACGCGATACGTTCGGTACGATTCTGTAGTTTGCGGCGGATACCACTAACGGGCTAGAGTGATTCTCGGCTCTATCAAAATAACTGTCGGTGAGTGACTTTACATACGCCCAGATAGAAGGTATCTCCAAGTCCCTGTGGAGATCCTTATTCCGGACGTATCGCGGAGCCCCGGTGGCTTTACGTAGAAAACGGTTCTGGATACGTTGAAGTGACAGAAAGTTAGCTTGAGACATATGTGCGAAAACGGGTGCACTATATGTCAAAATCGGGCGAATACAAGTTTTATAAAGAGTCAGCTTGTGTCTTAAGGACATCTTATTTTTATAAACGATTAATGGGTGTAACCGACCCAAGACCATAGCGGCCCTATTCCTGACTCTTTTGGTATGTTGGTTAAACGTGAGGCGTCTATCCAACGTGACTCCGAGGTATTTAACCTGGTTGGCCCAGGGAATCACTGACCCGTATAATTTTATAGGCGCGAGTTTGCGCATGTATTTGTCTGATTTTGGGTCGAAAATTATCGCGGCGCTTTTATCTGGATTTACTGCTATACGCCATCGAAGAAACCAGTCACCGAGTGTGCTAACGGCTCCTTCGACGCATGTCCTAACTCGTGTCGGAAACCATCCGGAAGCGTAGAGAACTGTATCGTCAGCATAACAACCTACCTCCACTCCCGGGAGTTGAGGTAGGTCACTGACGAACAGATTGAAGAGCATGGGTGCCAAAATGGACCCTTGGGGCACACCTGAGCGTATCGGGTGGGACGAGGAAAGTTCTCCTTCCACTCTGTAGCGGAAGGACCTATCAGTAAGATAGTCGCGTATTATGTGAACTAGCCTATCGGAAACGCGGGAAAGAATTAACTTATGAATGAGCCCCGAGTGCCAGACCTTATCGAAGGCCTTGGCGACATCGAAAAAGACTGCCATTGTACATTTCGGTTTAGGTTTAATCGGGTACGGATTTGGATCCGGATCCTCATTGAATTTTGAGAAAATGTACTCCGTGAGGCGGTGTACTTGGTTTGTGCAGGAGTGTTCGGCACGAAATCCGAACTGCTCAGGTGGCAACAGATCTAACTCTGATATGGAAGCTTGGAGACGGTTCAGAAGGAGCCGCTCGTACAGTTTCCCTAACGTGTCTAACAAACTGATAGGGCGATAGCTATCGGGAAGCGTAGCTTTCTTGCCGGACTTGTGAATTCCTATCACTACGGCCTTTTTCCAGACGGCTGGAAAGTGACCCTGGGACATGGCCGCATTGAAGATGCAGACCAATAGAGCTATGATACGATCAGGAAGGAGCTTGAGAACCTCGTTCCTGATCCCATCGGGACCTGGGGACTTCCTAAATTTAAGACGCTTGATGGCATCCGAAACTTCCTCGAATGTAATGGGGGTTAGGGTATCCGCCGGTGGAGACGCGAGCGCGTGCTCTACCGATGACTCGATCGATTCAATATGTACGGTGTCAGTATTGGTTGTGTTCGGTGAACACTGCTTTTCTAAGCTCGCGGCGAGTGACTCCGCCTTGTCTAAACTATCGAACGCGGGAGGCAACCCGGGGCCTCTATCGAGCGCGGGCATAGGGATCATCTCGTCTGATTTGACAGACCTAACTAGCTTCCAGTACGCCAGGTGGGACGGCTGGATTTTTTCCAAAAACCGATTCCACCTTTCATCGCGGATTTCTGAAATACGGGCCTTAACTTGTTTGCGTAAAGATCGCAATCGGTCGCGGTTATCTCTAGACGGGTAAGTGTCGTGAGCTCGAGTCGCGGCGTTCTTTTCCGTGATCAACGCCTTCACGTCGTCCGGGAGTATAAAGCGGCGATCGTTCACCGCTTGCACCTCTCTCGAGGTCTCCCTGACGGCGATCTGAAGGAAGTTGACCAGGGAATCGATGGCCAAATCCGCGTCAGCTTTAGACACCAACACGTCCGGAATTCTGTCTAATATATCCGATGTTAAATTGTCTTTAATATATTCAACTAACTTTTTGTAATCGGCCACCCTTACCGACGGAGGGGTGGTGTCGTCTGGACTTCCTAACTGCATTACTACCGGGCGGTGATCGGAGTCAAGTTCGTGTACAACATGTATGAGTTGTAACCGAAGCGTGACGTTCTTAAGAATTGCAATATCTAAAACTGTCGGACGACAGTTGTCCTGATAATGGGTCGGTTCCGGAGGGGCTATGACGTCAAACGCGAGAACGCCGACTAGTTTGTCGAGAATCTTCCCGTTACGAGAAGTCCTCGGACTGTTCCAGATGACGTTACCGCTGTTGAGGTCCCCCGCTATAATGACGGAGTCACCTAATCTGAATAGCGCCTTTAAATCGGATTTAAGCAGTACCTTATTCGGCGAAAGGTACGCGGATACTAACACGACATCTGGATGACCGGTCATCCCTAGCTTGCAAACTGACACCTCCATATTGGATAGAGCGGGTGGATCCATCGGCATGCAATACAACGATCGTTTATAATAAATTAACGTGCCACCCCCGCGGGTGACTCGGTCATTTCTGACTACGTTATAATTCGCGATTCTCGGACTTTTCATTTTTGGTTTAAGAAGCGTTTCCTGGACGAGGAGAACGTCAATCTGTCTTTCGCGCAAAAAGGCAGCTACTTGATCGCGCTGTGCCCTAAGATTCCTCGCGTTAAAAAACGAGATGGTTACGCGGGCGTGGGCGTGAACACGCTCTGTTTTGAAAGACAGGCTGGTACTGATCGTTCGCTGCCGTTATATCGTCGGGAGGATCGGTAAAAATATGGCGCGGACGTCTTTTGTGACGCGATACTTAAAACTAAACAAATTAGAAGAAAAATGTAAATAAATACGTGAGCGAGAGAGAGGAAAAATGATATAAGACTGCATAAATAAACAAAAAGTAAATAAATATATAAAGAAACGAATTGAGAAATACGTAAATAAATAGATAAATAAATAAGTAGAGTAAACAAATAAATATATCAAGCAATAAATAAATAGAAAGGAAAGGTCTCACTCAGTTCTAGGAAACAGAACGCCACCTGTAGCACAGGTGTGCGGCGCAGGTGTGCGACGCAGGTGTGCGGCGCAGGTGTGCCCAATCGGAACAATGGAAACGAGCACTCACGAAGTAATAACTGACGTCACTAAATCACGAGTATCGAAATCGAAGAGAGCAACGAGCGCGACGTCCGTCTTGCACGGTAGTCGGATCGGAACTCCAGCTAGCAAGGAAATTACAGAAGAAGCTTTATCACCATGCTAGCAGCAGAAGCAGGTTTCAGCATAAATGGGTCGGCTCGCCTGGGGTAGTACCACCCTCTCATAGGAAACCGACGTGAAGTAACAGTGCTTGCTTTGTTGCGTTTCGTTTGGTCAGTGAGAGCGCCGGAGAACCAACTTCCCTTCCCTTCCCTTCCCTTACTCCGCCTATTCCCCAAGACAGGTTGGCAACGCACTTGCGACTCCCCTGGTGTTGCAAGTGTCTATAGACGGTGATAATCACTTAACATCAGGTGACCCACATGTCCGTTTGCCTCCTATGATATAAAAAAAAAGAAGAAGATAATTACCTTTATCAAAAACTTCGGCTCCTTTACAAGGATTCGAACATTTTCTTTTTCTCCACCTCGCCGGGCAGCATAGCTAAGAGTGCCAGATTTATACTCACTAAAGCTCTTCGGTGTTCTTCTCGTACCATTTAGCCGGGTGGGGAGCCACTGCCTCTACAATAGTAGAAGTACAGGTGTTGGCCCTCGGCAGTGCCCCGACTTAGATCTGAAGAGGGAAGACTTTGGTCCCTACCTGACGAACTGGTGGTATGAGCAACGATTACACCTTAAACACATGTAAGGATTAGAACCTTTAAATTCAGCATGCAACGCGTACTGGATATATTAGTATTATAGCGGTCGTATGAACATTTAACATTGTAATAATGTAATAATTACCACGTGTCATATTCAATAAAGCGATAAGATACAAAAAAATTCTAATAAAATTGCACGACGAAAACGTGTCGAGATGCGATTCGAATAATCGTTCCCTCGGGCAAAACTGTCATCAATATTTCAAAGGGTATGACGCGGGTTGACGATTTGCTCGTTTACCGATTCCTTTTTTCCGATAGACCTTGGTTGATTGGAAATCGGTCTTATTTACATTTGTATGTGATATCTACTTGTATCCATTGGATATAGTGACCCAATCTCAGTTATATTAAAATCTACAGTTCCATTATTTGCTAGAATTAATCGGATCTTTGACAATTTTTAAGGAGCATAGTTTTGTTCGATATGGTGATATGAGTAGACAGTAACTAATGCTACTTCACGCCTCGTTTGTAGGACCTGATATTGTAACAATATTAAGTAACAATAAGCTAGCCACGAAGTGATTCCACAACTTCATAGTAGGACAAAGACAAGAATTTTCAAATTAATTTGCTTTTGACATGATGAATGCCTCTGTATATTTGTGGCTGCACAATGGTAACCACGTGAAAATGCCTTGAAAACGGCTTAATCAAATATAGCTAAATTAGGATCATTGGCGGGGTGGTAGGCTTTTACAGCCCGACTGGGTCGCAGCCACCATATGTATGGCGAAAATGCCCGTCATAGTGATTCACTTCTGCGGGTCGCGTTTCGGGATCAGCCTGTGCATATCCAGTTTTTCGTAGGCCGGCATGACAACGGCGACCGGCGATGGATAGATTCTCTCTCGGTGGTCGCAATTGTTTTTGGACTGTACTGTGCTTACCATCGGCATAGTGCAGTCATTTTGCCGTGCTACAATAAAAAAAAGGAAGATAAATAATATGAAGCCAATTGGTTAAGTTCCTATTCATTAAACACTTTAATGTCTGTTATTTGAAGTTATAGCATTATATTAGGTATATTACTTGTGGTATCTCGTAACCGAATTTTCTCGACTACTTTAAGACGTCTGTTACTTGTCCAAACTATTTTTCGAATATCATTTCCTTAATGAGTCGATTACGATTGTATTTGTACTGACAGAAGAGAAGTTTTCAGAGTTACTATATTCTTAGCTACACATCAATTTTAAAATATTAATGAGAACATTTATCAGATGTATGGATTGAAATAATAATGACAGAATAACTATAACAGAACCCATAAGTAATCTATACAAAACAGGTAGTTTCAATGAAAAGCATTACCATGGGAAAAAAGTCGCGGATACATCGAGATAGTATTTTTTTTTCTTATTTGTCATAGTAATTCCTGTATAACTCTACTCTCACTGAAAACTAATCAGCGTACAACTATAAACTCATAAATATATATTTGGACTTATTAAAAAAATTGGATTAGTTTTGTATTGCCGTTGAAGTATAAAGGGACATCTCTCATTTACAAAATAATTTAATATTCAGATTCAGAATATATCATACAAGAGAACGTAAGAACACGCATACGTGCCGAATTTCTGTTAGTTACATAAACAACGATTATACATAACTGTTAAACATAATATTATATAAATTCAAGAAGGGGATAATGCGTGTTCATTTATGGACAATGCAAAACGATATATAAAATGTATACAGAAAAGAAGTAAAACAATAAAATAATATATAATCAAAATACAATACATGACGAATAAAGTATAGAACAAATCAAATATATTTTATGAATAATGGAGCAAATCTTCTATACATATCAATCATATTACAATATTAGCCCAAAATAACTATTTAAAACGGATGAAGTCGCGGGCAGGAGCTAGTGTACAATATAATTTAAGGACTGTAGTGTAATTAGATAAAGAAAATATAATATGTAATAACGTAATAAAGATCTAAAAATATTCTGCAAAACTTGACATTAATTCGTTCGCTCTGCTAGTCAAGTATGCCGATTTTCACAGTATCTGCAATTACTTTGATATACAGTTGATGTTGAATTTGTAATAATCTCGATAACCACGAAAACGAAAAAGATATATAACTCAATTCATTTTTATTTCGAAACTTGTCGAAAGTATTTAACGAAAGCCGATAATAAGATATAATAACAGTCTTTTCATTTTAACTTACAGAAAAAAAATATTCAGTGCGACTTTTGTTTTATGATACTGTCAATTTCGTCTGGATTGTTTCTTATCTTAAAAACATATTTTATGTACAGAGGAAACAACATAAAAAAAATGTACAGTAAAATATAATTTTCTTATAAAATTTCTGTGTCGACAATATTATCTGCTTATTTCCCCTCTCCTATGAATGCGCACCATACCGCTTGCCTCATTTTATACATAGGTGACATCCAGCAATGTATAGTGCTTATAAAAATTGTAGTTTCTTAAAATTTGAATATCTTTATTTTAAATTCAGCTATGGTGGTCCTTTTTTCATTTAGATTAGGACCTAAGTGCTTAAGAAGTAACAATAAAGACGAATTGAAATCTAAAACTGCCTGCAACTGTAAGGTGATTACTTTTTAGTAACTTGTCAATGTAACTTTTTGTTTTATATTTTATTAGCTGCACATGCGACTTCGTCCGTGTGTAACCTTATCTAAAAAAAGCGATTAATAAAGTTATCTGAATGTATTAAGGCCATTTACTTATCTACTTTTCTCTCGTACTTAAGTCGCGTCATCATTAAAATTACAATTAATTTTGATAGAGTGAACAGGTTTTAATGAAACCAAGACTAAATGTTACTAGAGGATATGCTTTACGATTTTCTTGGAGAGGTTTTATCATGAACCCAATTCTTTAACAGTGATGCGTGTTCATACAAACAGTAAAACATTTCAAAAATTGATGGAAATGGATTTTATTGCTTTAATGCCTGTACTACCTGTAATACCATACACATTTTACCTGTACACATTTTATATCCATGACCATTTCAACTGTAGCTAGTAAGTATATCATATTTCAATATTTTCAATTATGTTTGCTATCTTGTCTTCTTCCAATATGTTAATTTTAGTTTTCATAAATTAGTTCATTTTCTCTTTTGTTCGTTTATTCTTATTCTATTTTTTTTTTCTCTAAGTTTAATGTTTTGCAGTATTTACTATTATATAATTTAATGTTTTTTTTATTATTATTAATAGTGTAAGTTAAGTTTCTATGTGATAAAGCGTTTTAGGTCTTCAGTTTAGTTTACTATGTTTTATTATTGTTATTGTATTATTGTTCTTGACTGTTGCTATATCCACATGTAAATAAATAAATAAATACCAAAGGCTAGTGTACACACCAATGCCGCAATCATTTTTTTCACAATAATCTAAGAAGTACAGACACGCTTTACATTCTCATTATAATAATAATAATTATATGTATGGAAGATTAATAAGAACTTTTAATCGAAGTGTTTTAAAAACGAAAAGCGTAAAATGTTGTCGACATGCTGATAGAGATTTTAGCGGAAAAAATAAATAACGGCCGAAGTATATTTTATTTTAAATGGGGCGACATCCAGAACAATTACGTAGCTCGTTTCGAGACGCTTAAACAAAATAATTACACTGTCTGCACTACGTTGAGATATTAATACCGGTAATAAATTAAAGACTTTTGTCTGTTTGTTCAACTTAAGCTGTTTCGCTGACAATAAAACTGTTGTTATATTTTATATATTAATAACATGAAACGCGGCCAACAGCGGAGAGAAATAAATACGTGATATCAACAATTATTTCGTTCCTTATTTCTCGCAATGATGTTCAGTTTTGTTGAACGTAATCATTTATATTTAATCGGTACATGTAACGATTGCTTTCGATTGGATTACAATAACAGTATATCAAGTGTTTCACTTACAATAGTGGCAAGCTGAATTGATATCAAACAATCTATATGCAAGTAAAAAACAGAATTAGACGGCGATGTGTGTAGTGTTGTTGCAGTGATGTACTGGTGTGTCAATGTATCGTGCGAGCTGCGTATTCAAGGGCTCCCTGCCGAGGGAACGAACCTAGGCTTGAGCCGCTGCCGAGGGGGGCCTACTCTAGCTCAGATAGGTCGCGAATTGCATGAACAGGCAACAGCCAAGCCGAGGTGTGCCGTGCACCCTTGAGCTGGTTGCCCAAAACAAAATCAGCTGAGTGCCTTAAGCGCTTGCCTTAGTAGTCCGGTGAAGCTGTTAAGACCTTGCTAGGTCAATAGCGTAGTCAGTTCGAGAGAAAAAAAAAGAATTAGACGACTTATAAGGTAATTACTAGCTTTTACGTTTGGTTTCCTTCACGTTAATACAGATTTGACCTATTCCTTGAGCATAGTATTGTTTTTCTGTATCAGTGGCCACTATTTCTTTTTCTATACCGCTGATAATATGTATGCAAACTTTCATCATGATCGATTCAGTAGTTAAGGAGTGAAAGCATAATAGACAAACGAAATAGCGGTAGAGCTACGCTGAAGCTATTATTGGTTTCAGCATGAATGGGTCGGCTCGCCCGGGGTAGTACCACCCTCTCACAGAAAACCGACGTGAAGTAACAGTGCTTGCATTGTTGCATTTCGTTCGGTCAGTGAGAGCGTCGGAAGCCCACCTCCCCTCTCCTTCCCACTTCCCTTACTCCCCCTCTCCCCCAAGACAGGTTCGCAACGCACTTGCGACTCCTCTGGTGTTGCAAGTGTCTATGGACGGTGCTGATGATTTAACATCAGGTGATCCACCTGTCCGTTTGCATCCTATGACATAAAAAAAAACTCACATTCGCAATTATAATATCAACTAGATATGCCCACGACTCCGTCCGCGTGGAACCTAATGTAACAAAACAGTGAGTAATCAAATCATCTGAATGCATCAAGTCCATTTACTTATTTCTTTTCTCTCATACTTAAGCCTGGTCGTTATTAAAATTACAATAACTTTTGATAGAGTGAACCGATTTTAATGCAACCAAATTTAATATTACTCGGGGACAGGCTTTATGATTTTCTTGGTGAGGTTTTATTATGAACGTAGTACCTTAGCAGTGATGCGTGTTCATACTAACAGACAATTCTAAATATGATTAATATTTATTTTATTACTTATTCTAAGATACCTGCAACATTTTTTTTTTACATAAATCTAAAAAGTACAGATACGTTAGACTTATTTTTTTTTCTCGAACTGACTACGCTATTGACCCGGCAGGATCTTCACAGCTTCACCGGACTACTAAGGTTGGCGCTTAAGGCACACAACCGATTTGGGTTTTAGGTAACATAACAAGGGTGCACGCACACCTCGGCTTGGGCTGTTACCTGGAAAAAGACGCATCTGTCCTAGCTAACTATTCTAAGGTATTCATACATATAAACATTTGTGAACCATACAATCGAAATTGCATGATTCACAAATGAATACGTGTATATCGGATTGAAACGAACTAAAACTATTCGATTCAGTTCGATGAGGGAAAAAAACAAAACCCTCCCACCATGTGTATATATGTGCACGTGTGTGAGAGAGATAATCTCATATGTGTGTTCAAGTGATGTAGAGTGAGTCACTGTATCGCGATAATTATATCACGATGGCTCCCCGCGGGGGCGGCGTCGCCGTTAAGTAAATTTAAATTCGATCTTATTAAATGCGTGTTGCGCCCGCGCTTTTGTAATCGATCCTTTTTAGCTCCCGCACACATCGTGGTTCTCAGTAATATCTCGAGCCTAGGTCGTTTTCGCGCGGAGCCCTCGTGATATTATTATCGCTGATATTATTATGACTCACCTACATCACTTGAACACACATATGAGATCATCTCTCTCACACACGTGCACATATATACACATGGTGGGAGGGTTTTGTTTTTTTTTTCCTCATCGAACTGAATCGAATAGTTGTAGTTCGTTTCAATCCGATATACACGTATTCATTTGTGAATCATGCAATTTCGATTGTATGGTTCACAAATGTATATATGTATGAATAGCTTAGAATAGTTAGCTAGGACAGACGCGTATTTTTCCAGGTAACAGCCCAAGCCGAGGTGTGCGTGCACCCTTGTGTATGTTACCTAAAAACCAAATCGGCTGAGTGCCTTAAGCGCTCGCCTTAGTAGTCCGGTGAA